>JALPQI010000657.1:0-256583 GCA_025490895.1 Thaumatotibia leucotreta | reverse complement strand
CTGACATAAGGCAATTCAGATTAGGTCCTAAACGGAATCGCGTTAGCCCCCCATATATCTCCAAGCATCCAACACGAAGCCATCAATTAATTACAAATTGCAAAAACCCTGAAAAAATATCTTTCCTTACAATTTATAACTGGTCATGTACAAAAAAAATCAAAATATCACAAAAAAGAATTTAAAAAATTTTTTTTGGTCGAAAATTACATATCTCACTTTTTTTTTACTTCTTTTGTCATCAAAAATGCATTGGTAAAGTCTGCCGGTATACTCATTCCCACCCTGAATATGGCGAGAAGTAGCGATGGGCGGTGGACGAAGCAAGTTAGGTACTGAATGGTGGCCTGGGTGGTCAAGAAGATGCTGGGAGACCACCGACAAGATGGTCCGACGACATCTGCCGAACCGCAACAAAGCAATGGATGCGATTAGCACATGACCGAGGAAAGTGGCGTAATAAAGAAGAGGCTTATACCCAGCAGTGGGTGGACACGGGCTGAATAGATAGATATGGGGGGGCTATGGGGATATGGGGGGATATAAATAACATAAAACATAAAATAATTGATAATTGACGTTACAGCCTTATGGATTTACAAAGGCAGATGCCTGAATATTACGATTTTCGATTCGATTGTATTTTCATGAGATGACTGAAGTCATATTGCTATCACTATTGCACTGAAGTTTTTAACGGGATTTGAACTTTTCCATGAAAAAAGGTTCGCAAATGACTACGTAGTAAGCATTATTGACACAAGCTGAACTGTTTACATCTATAATGCAATTCCATCTCATTTTTTGTAGAATAAGAACTGCATTGTGAAGATGGTATATATTTACGATTACCTACATATTTTAATATTTTCGTTTTTAGGGTTCCGTAGCCAAAATGGCAAAACGGAACCCTTATAGATTCGTCATGTCCGTCTGTCCGTCTGTCCGTCTGTCCGTCTGTCACAGCCGATTTACTCGGAAACTATAAATGCTACAGTAACGAAATTTGGTAAGAATATGTGTTGTATGAACCGCTACAGGATTATGTTACTAAATTGTAAAAAAAACCATTGGGGTGGGGGCCCTCCATACATGTAACTGAGGGATAGAAAAAAAAAAAATTGTTGTATATAAGCGTGTGGGGTATTAATAGAAAGGTCTTTGAAAATGATATGAAGGTTTATACATCTCATTTTTATTTAAGCAAATCGTTTTCGAGATATTAGCTCTCAAATCTGAAAAATGTGTCCCCCCCTCTATTTTTTAAACTACGCGATATAAAATTCCAAAAAAAATATATGTTATAATAATAATAATAAATATGCTTTATTGCACCACAAAGAAAGAAAACAAAATACAGAACAATTAAATACAAAGGTAGCAACAGGCGGTCTTATCGCTATAAGCGATCTCTTCCAGACAACCTTGGGGTAGCAGGAGATAAAAGAAACAGAAATCATTAACAATATGTTATGCACATTAATAAACTCTATCAACGATTTTTGGTTTGATTAAATTATCTCCTATAGTTTTTGAGGTAGGTTGATTTAACTGTATTTTTTTAATAATAAATTGATAATGGTACGGAACCCTTCGCGCGCGAGTCCGGCTCGCACTTAGCCGGTTTTTTGATTACTACTACTGAGGTACTGCGAACAGTTCATATTTGTCGCGTCATTGGACTCTTATCTTATTGAACACAAACATGCAAAGGTTATTTAGGTACGCTAGGTAATACCTACGACCTACCTATAATGTATGGTAATATGATGATTATTATTTTCATGTTTTAGATTAATGAGTTTTACTTCATACCTACTTAGAGGTATGGCTTCATATGTGGGTTTTAAAACGGTCAAGTAGTAGCGTAAACGTAAAATAGTATAATCCAGTACGAGTATTTTTTTTTAATTCAGGAAATCGTAAATTATTTTGTGACACGAATGTCTGAATTAATGAAATTATTTCAGTTTCTTGAAAGAAAACTTAACGTGATAGGGACAGTCTTTAATGATTTCTCATTCTGGAATGTGTCACATGCTAAGTCCTGGCCTACTACCGCAAATATCGAAATTCGTAAATTTCGAAGATGTTTGTCTGTCACTCAAACGAAGGCGTCATTATAGTGAGAGAGACAAATCCTCGAAATTTACGAATTTCGTTTTTCGCGGTGGTAGGGCCGCTGGACTTGGGATCGCCCTGTTTCTATCAATTTTCAATTCAATTTCAATGTTTTTCATCCAATTCTAAGCATCAATGACGCATAGATACATAATATAATGTTTTAATAATATACATAAGTAAATACTATTTTATTTAATAAACTGTGTTGAGTTACATAGACAAGCAAACTGATATGTAGATATCGCCTTGTGCATTAAAAAAAAAAATCAGTTTCAAACATGAAGGGGACTTAAAGTACATTCATCCTTACTTGTCTTATCATGTAAACAAACACTTTTTCAAAACATTATCACACTTTTCTCTGCAATTATACAATAATCATCACGTCAAATGTTGTTGCATACTTAAAAAAACTCGCAAAGTATTATAATCACTCAAAAAAACACTGATTAATATCATTTCTGTAAAGATTTTCGTCAATGAACGCTGTTACGGTCGGATAACCCTCATGACATCTGACATTGCTATGTCTAGATTGTCTATGTAGCGTAATGTTGGCATGACAATATATCGATATTAATACTTAAAGTACAACTTGGAAAAAATGCAATTAAAATAAACTGCAGTAATTTACCAAATTTTTTGTGGTTGATTTCAATATGTTTTTGATATAATATTGTACTAATTAATTCTCTTCCTGACAGACGACGCAAAATCGATAATTCTCTATTTACGTAAATAGTGAAATTATCGCCGACATTTCATTATTTCGACATTTCTAATCACTAGTGATTGTCTTTGATCATCTTTGACGTTTTATTTGTTTACGTGATAAGACAAGTAAGGATGAATGCACTGTAGGGAAGTACAGCGAGTATCAATCATAGGCAACGACCACCGTTGATCGGTAGAGCGCGATCCAGCTATGCGGCGTCTATGGGCTTGTTTGTCTATGGTTTACGATGATGATAGTGACGTCGGATGCAGATGTGCGTGCGTCATTAATACCTTATTTTTTACAAGATAATGTTGATTTCGGAGGCTAAATGTGGAACAATTACGTTAAGACTACAAATATAGGCGATAGTGATTTTTAATCTGTTTTATTTTGACATAATTAAGGATATGACATTTTTTTTTCTTTTAAATAATTTTTTGTTAAGTGCCTTTATTGTATATAAATTACTTTAAATTATGAAATAAACATGCAAATAAAGAAATCTTATCTAAAATAAAAACTAATAATATAAATAGAAAAGATAAAAATACATTTCATAAAAGTGACTAAATTGTTATTATTATTATAAACCTGCGTTCATGTTAAACACGATAATATATTTTTTTTATTTAGGTACCTATTATTAATTGAGCATTAAAATTTACTTCTTTCTTCAGAGTTGGTGACCTTGCCCAAAACCAAAACAGATTGTAGTCGTTAGTTGTAAATAAAAGATTTATTGAAATTAAACTTGTGTCTTTAGTTATGACTTTGAATTTACAAACGTTCACCACTCTTCCGTTCCATGTCACCATTCAAGCTCAAGTCAAAACCGTCTGTACTGTACCGACTACCGAAGCGCTCACCTACAGGCTGTTAGCCACACACATGTCGTAAGCAATGTTTCATTATCTTGACAGCCTGTATTTTGTTTCGTTACATTCACTACACTGATATGATAAAAAGATGACAATCATTACATTCATTACAGAAGTGCTTACTTCTCTGAAAACAAAACATAAACATAAGCTTAAAAATAAAACACACTGATCGAACAAGTCTCGAGCAAATAGAGCAAAATATATATTTATTATTATTGGGTTATGCGACATTTTTGCAAGAAGATTTTCAAGGAAAGTTTACATTTTTGTACAAGTATAACCCATATTTACATGAGTATACCCCAACTCCTCCTGCGGGTGTCATAAGAGTCGACTAAGGGATTGAAGTGTCACTGACCATTTTTGATAACGATTGATGATGGGCAGCAGCGTCATCACTGTAGACACATTACTGCGATCGCCAATCCGCTTGCCCAGCGTGGCGATTATGGGCATTTACCTCCTAATGCGTCTATACGCATAGTTTAATAGGAGAGGCCTTCGTCCAGCAGTGGACTATCATAGGCTGATGATGATGATGATGAACCCATATTTAGATGTCGAAATCAAAACAAACCAAATTAAACCAGTAATATTATGGAAAAATGTGTGTTTGATATTTTTTTTTGATTCTCATATGTACAGATGTAGTGAGAAATGACTTGCCTTCGGAAACGTTCGTCAACGTCATGCTGTTTCAGTCTATCTCACTGAGACTGACAGTAATAGCTGTCATGCTACTTCAGTCAGACTCGGTGACACTGCCTGAAACAGCATGTGTTTACGAACGTTTCCGAAGGCAAGTAATTTCTCACTACACCTGTACTGGGAAGTACGTGGGCAGAATTGGCCTCGTCTTACACAAAACACGATGGGGCCCAGATCCTATGTATATATAACCTCTTAAATGCGATTCAGTTTAGGTTCGACCTGTCAGTTTTTGACAGTTATTCTATGGAACTGACACATAACCATTCAGATTAGGTCCTAAACTGAAGCAATCGTGGTACCCTCAGGACGCACTGACTACTCGTATTTGAAGGACGTCATATTCGGATTCAACCTACTGTTATTAATAAGTTTGACTATGTTAGGTAGGTACAGGTGTGACGCGCCGGTGACGCGCCCGTTGCGTCACGATTGCGCTATTTACAGATTTATTCACACCTCTACAACGCTATTAGCGCTAATCATAATTTTTGTCTTATTTGTCTTACTTCCATTAGTTTTCTTGTTATAATTTCTGATTTCTATCGAATATTATCGTATTGTTCTCATAGACGTACACATATATTTTTTACAAGCGATATATATTTCCAATAGAATTTAATCTAAATGCAATACTCTACAAATGTAGAGTTCCGTTTATATCTGGCTGCCTAATGTCGGATTTGACGCAAGACTCAGTTAATAACAGGTCCGAGTGTGTTCTTTAGTGACATTTCGTAACTCCTTCGAAGAAAGTGTAGGTATATTTTGTGGTGACAACCAGAAAAAATATAATACCCAGGTATTTACATAGAGCCATGTCAGTTATGGAGCAAAATAAGTCGTTTTTGTAGCAAGGTACTAACATCTGTGAGTTTTCCCTTCTAATATAATGGGCTTCGCCTCTACATAACATTTACATAATATGTGTCATATTAATACTATACATTTCAAATACAAGCCCTGTAAAGTCGCAAACAATTTAAACCAAATTCAAATTTTCCCAATTGCTAGCAGTAAGTTCCGAATTAGCTAGGTCATAAAAATAGTGTTTTTTGTGTCATAATATTTGTACATCGAGTGCAGCCCTGAATGGCATGTGACGTCACGCGCGTCACCGATGACGCCGCACCGGCCGGCCATCTCTCAGTAAACACGCAATTTCTCCACGCGCCGCGCATCACAACAACAGCTGATAACCTACTACCGCAAAGTTCGAAATTCGACAATTTCTAGGATTTTGTCTCGGTCATTCCAACGAAGGCGTCATAAGAATGACAGAGACAAATCCTCGAAATTTGCGGATATAGAAGTTCGCGGTAGGACCGCTGTGTAGAAACTGTCCCGTTTCAAACAGTACAACAATCATGATGACCCTAAACAGTGAAGAATAAATGATGATGCTAGTTAAATTACTAAGGTTCATTTACATTTTATATAATAAGAGACAATGTGTCAAGCGCTTGAGTTTCAGTCGCGTTTCATTTAATGCTTGATGGACGCTCGCTAATTTGGTGGCTAGTTTTACATTGGTATTAGAAGTCATCCAATAAATTGAGCAACTGTCTCTGTCACTCATCACGCTATAAATTGGTGTGACAAGGATAGTTACCCGAAAATCCCGAAGTTCGCGGGAAGCCCTCTAAGGTTGGAAACTCAGAGGCAATGCAAGCAGAGTGCAACAATGACGTCACGCGGGGGCAGGGGGGCGGGAGGTAGACATCGAGGACGGAGCAGCGCGCCCGCTCATTGTAGTTTTTCGATTATTGTTTAATTAGGGCGAAACGGCGGCGGAGCGGCGGCCAGGGTCCTCCAACCGCGGCCCGCTCGCAAGTTATCAGCTGGTACGTACGAGCGACATAATTATTTCATTTGTTACTTTTCTACTTACTATTAATGATTTATGTTTTAACGTTACAGGATATTATGGTGCTTCAACATTGGATGTTATTTCTGTTATATGACGTTATAAAACAGTGAAATAAGGACAGTTTTATAGAATACTAATGTCAAAGACAGAAAGATTATGTTGTGTAACATTTTATAACGACAATGTGGGAGCATCATTATAGAGGATAAGATGTTGCAGATTAGTTAACGTAATACTTATGTTATGTGTATGTTCATACAAGGGCATGAATAGATATAGTTCCTTACACTTGTTGCCTTACGCCATTAACATAAGGTTGAAAATTTTATATTTACATATTAATGCTCTTGACTGTATGTAGGTTTAGGTTATTAAAATAATACCTACATATTAAATATCATTACGATGTATACCTAATACCTATCATTAGTAGAAAACAATAAAATGTCAAACTATA
The DNA here is from genome assembly GCA_025490895.1 of Thaumatotibia leucotreta. Lineage (NCBI taxonomy): Eukaryota > Metazoa > Arthropoda > Insecta > Lepidoptera > Tortricidae > Thaumatotibia > Thaumatotibia leucotreta. The sequence goes on along the minus strand of JALPQI010000657.1, from coordinate 249,825 downwards.
AACAAACCTATAAACTTACATTATGTCATAATCACGCACTTTCAAAACAAAATCTTGGTTTTTAACTCCAACTTCAAAACTTAAACCTTGAGTTTACATACATGTTTAGTTAAAATTGTTGATACTTATTAGTATCAACGTAAAAATATATCTGCGAACGTGTTTCATGATACGTGTCAAAGACATCAAATACTATAGAAAGGTTCCATATTTTAGGTTTTAGTGTTTTATACTTACGAACGGTATAGTCTATTGTAATGGCTAGATATTATTTAATTTCTTTGAATAAAAAAGAAGCTTTACACTGAAAAAATAGAGTATGTAATTATTTAAATAACGGTACACATCACATATTAATATACCTATAAGCAATTGAGCTTATATGTTTTGAAGTCCAATTTTTATTTAATGTACCTATTTAAGTGGGTACTTTAATTTACGTTTACAATGATACCTACATCTTTTGTAGTGTAGATTTCATAGTGTATATATATCATTACATTGTAAGATTAAACCGATCAAGAAGCCTTATTTTACATTAGAAATTTTACGACAATTAAGGACATTATGGAACATAATATATTTTGTTGTTAACGTAAAATATGGAATTAACAAGTTTATGAGCATTTTGCGATTGCGTTTGGTTTACAGTATCATTAAAACCAATGATACTATGAACATAAAATTATTTGATTGGTATTATGGTATGTTACTTTTAACAACGATACTCTTCTTCTACCTAGCGTTACCCCGGCCTTTGCCAGGGTCCGCTTTCCTACTACCTCCTACCAAGCGATCCTTTTACCAAAAATACTGTGAACATACAATTGACATGTCCAAAAGTTAGCGATAAATATATAGTTGCGGTGCAGACGGTGGTGCGGTTGGTAGCGGCTGGCGGCGGGCGCTATCTGGCGGGCGGCGACCGCGCCGGGGGCCCGCGGGGTTGGCGGCGGGAAAGAGCGCGTAAAAAGGCGAGCGGTCGGCGCGCTCGCAACGAGCCGATTCCAACACCGACCGCAGCGAAAATCCTCGCAAACTACATTTTCGCAAGCGAGAATTAACGTTCTTTTGCAGTTCTCTTACAGCTCAATCGACGCGCGAAGTGTCGTGCTTTGAACTCTCATTCATAGTTCCTCGTAAATTATTGCAACTGAAATGTTTCAGTATTGACATTATTTTATCGTTTTTTTCCGTAAGGATGGTAGAAGGCACGGATTTTAAGGATTCTCGTGTTGCAGTTCGCTAACAGCTCAGTTAGCAGAATCGGTGTTCAGATCTGCGCGCCTTTCACGAGGTCATCGCACTCGGGCCCCGCCGAAACGAGCCGGCCCCCGCGCACCCCATACCCCTGACCCCCTAGGAAATTTGCCGACTAGCTCTCTCACTCTGCGTCACTCGCGTTTCCAAAAAAATGCAATAGTTCAGATGTCTAGACAAGTTGCCTCATTATCTCTGACAAATCGCTTCGTAATCGATTTCTCAGAAATTCTGTAACGATTCGAGGTAAATTAATTGTTCAGGGTGATTCATATACATGTGTAGTCTTTTATGCAAGTGCTGGAGATGACACATGTCTTGTTTTCATTATTGACTCGGATTTAAGATGATACGTCCTCTACGAGTACCCACACGAAATCTCCTTGTTGAATATCCAACAGTTTCTCCAAATTCTTAATGTAAATTCATTACCTAGCCATGTACATAATGCATTGTAAGCAATATAGCATTGTCGCGTCGGGTACGTAACTTGATGTCTATATTTAGGAGTTCGTCGATGTCTCAAGGTAATTGTAGAACCGCGGTGTGAAGTGTAAATGCATCCGGCGGCGTCCGATTAGGTATCAGACGGTAGGTCGTCTCGTCCTCTGCCTGTCTTACGAAATTTCAATTAAAAAAACCTAAAACTGATTCTTGATGATCGCTGTTTTTTTATTTATTAATTTTAAGACATTTGAGTTATACATGAAAGGTACATACACTTAGGAGTAGATGCTTTAATTGTTAGATATTGAAGTGAACAAGCGTATGAACATTCGCTCTTTGAGCTTCTTGTTTAGCATACATTTTACTGGCCACTGTACACATAGGTACACTACACTACACACCAATTGTACGACCTCTAGCCGTCCTACTCCGGTTGCCGACTTAGACAACCTAATGTGCCAGTGTAACCTTTCCCAATGTTTCTCAGAACGTTGAGTTCACCGCAAAAATTAGATCGGCTTCCAGTGAATCAGAACCTAAAGAAAATGCTTTACGGCACGCCCACTGCGCGGTCACATGGACCGAAGACTCTAATAAAAGGACCATTAACTGTCGTAAGAATTTTTAACGTCAGCGTATGCGCAACCATGTGAATTTGAAATGTGAAACTTGCGGTAGATCAGGCATTGGGGACGTGTTACCTCTTAATGACCAATGTTATGGATTGTAAAATATGTTGAGATTAACACAATTATCACGAATTGGAATTTATCGACCTTCATTGCGCTGCGCGAATTTTTTGCGCGAATATCTCAGACGGTTAAGTAAGTGGTTTTATTGTTACATATTCCGTTATCTTCTGGTTTGAATTGTATGACATAGATTTAGATATTTGTTTCTACATAAAATTTATCATCTTCTTTTTTTTAATAAATGTTAGGTGAATATGGATTTGGCTGTTCGGTGAATTTGAGTATTTTAGTGATTGATAAAGTTAAAGATCTAAGTTCAATTTGGCAATACCGGTGGGTGTCGTAGCAGTGAGTGGACGTGCGCGCTCATCGGCAGTATCCGGGCCAATGCCAGCCATAAACTAGAAAAGTATTGTCCTCGATGTTCCAAGCGATAACCACATTTCGACTGGCGAGTATTGTGAGCTTTAGTAGGTTGGTTTAAGGTTAGGGTTCGTGTGGCAAATATTGCGAGGTTGCGCGTGAGATATGTGGAGCCGCGGCATGCGGGTCGCGCGGCGTTCTCACGCTTTGAATATTCCTGCTCCCGGCTTCCCCCCCCCCCCCCCCGCGCGTCGACGTCCCCCGTCCCTACCACTCTAGGGTTGCCAACAAGACAAGCCAGGATCTCTCCTTGAACCAGATTAACTCAACAGCCCAACTGAGTCCCCGAGAACGATGTATTCCAATTCATTCAGTTCCGTTCGAGAATCTTCTTATTTTCTCCTCCAGTGTACGAGACAAGAATTTCTTTAGAATACTACACTCACTTTACGTCCTTAAAATAAAAACGCATTGTACAATTTACGTTTCATTATCCTAGAAACAAAGCATAATATAGGAAATTATATACAACAGCACATCGCAATCACTTTCCCTTGGCCATTTCCAAATCTTTAAAAATATGTAATAACCACAATAACTAATAGCTTTACAAGGGCCCTACGAATATGTAAGAAATGCCCTGCGCCAACCCTGCCCGGCGGCCCTTCAATGGCGTCCCCTGACTCCCGCTCAAGATCCGGACACTAATTGAATGAACCTCACTAAGTCTGTTTACGGTCGCGCCGCTCCAACCACTTATCTATATATTTATCTCACTACCGGATATTTATTCATATTCTTCACATTATTAACCTCTTTAATTTGGCAAATGAGAGTAGCATCATACGTACTTAACTACTTCTGACTGGACCTAGCGTAAACAAAGTCTTCATTAGTAGAGTCCGGTAGAGTGCCGAGTGCCTACTTAGGAACACCGAGTAAATATATGTAGGTGCCTGAGTATTAACATTGATATTTTATTTTAATAGTAGATTGTGTAACAAGAGATCAAAATTATATATTTCCGGCGAGGGTGTTGATTGAAGCCTAAATGAAGCGATGAATTGCACAATAGATCCACAATCCCGAACGTAGTGAGGGATTCTAAAGTGGTATCCTAAACGTAATGTAAGAAATCGTAATCGTTTATGAACGTACTGTGTATTTTCATATTTCATTGTTATTTTTTAGGCTAGCAATAGATAGTCCCTGAACAGAAAATGCCATTTCGTTCATCCTAGCAGGAAAGAACCTACTCGAATAGGTGGGTGAAATCTGATTATTGTATAATTATATTATATACTAGCCTATAAAATGTGATCGTGTATTTAAAAACCAAATTTAAGGAATTTCGAATTATTATTTTATTACTAGTCGTTTTATTTTGACCAAAACAAGTGGCCTACTGATTTGAATGGCATACCTACATAAGTTCACGGAATTCAGTTATGACTTTAAATCAATTATAAAAAGGCGAAAAAGTGAATTATATTAGATTATTATATCTTCTATACAGCTATTACTAACGACAAAGGAAAGTTATTTTTATTGAGTTTTTGTAATGTTGTTGTTATCATAAATCAAACTAAATTTTATGTATATGATGGATAATTCTATGTAAAGCTATGGAGTATAAACAAAGGAAAGCCAGCACAGTTTGCTATTCTTATCGATAGACACTAACGTAATTAAAAACTGCAATGCCCGCTAAACTAAATGCTATTCTGGTTAATTGCCAAGCCATATCTCTCCTATCTTAATGCTAAAAACCTGAATGAGAATGCCGTTCCGTAGTACGCAGACAGGCGCAGGGATTAATAAAAACATAATGATCATATCGCACACTAACACCGCTGAATATCATTATTATGGAAACGAGATGAATGAATAGCGCTTTATCTTGGTATTTAGGCGGTAATAACATTTAATTTGTAGACTTGTCCGTTTCTACTATTAATATGTTAAAATGGCAAAAAAGTTAGCTCAAAATTAATACAATATTCAAGTCGAGGTATGCCCTGGACGAGATGCGGTCTTCCAGCATGGATGTAATCAAATAGGTTTTTAATGGAAAAACAGACCAATTAAGACAAGTACCTATACGGGTTTACCTACCCTAGTATATAAGTAAAAACGATCGTTTGACAATCAAGTCACCACAACTACTTATTACAAGACATGTAGGTGTAGGTACCAGGCGTACCAGCAATGGCATAGTACTTCAGCAGTCAGAATTGCAACTAAGCATAATGTTTTACATTACTTTACGAGTCTTTGTATTCATTTGTACTAATAGGTACTAGACGCGTCACAAACTTTCCTTTCTGCCACTTTAACCCCGGCCGATTGCCGGTTTCACAAAATGACAATATTTTAAAAACGATTGTTTAGTTAATTATCCGCCATTATTCTAAGTTTTCAGCGATGCATTAGTCACGAGGCGAACGTCTCATCGCTCACTGCATTAAAGCCTCAACAAGACTAGTATATATGTGATCTCTCACTGCGCAAACTTGGTTTGTATCACGAGTTCAAATTATACTGAACAGCATGATAGAATGCTTCATGAATGAGGTGGCAACTCTCCCACGCCGTTCACAACCACTCAATACTCAATCCTTGGCTTACATTTTGGAAATGTCTCCTTTTGTGTGCCGTTTCCGTGAGAACGGAATATCTGTACTAAACTGTACTTAGTTGAAATTTCACTTCTATGCTGGGAGTGATTAATATTATGGCGTTAACAAAAGGTGTCCCTTATGTTTGTCGGCGCGGGTGGCGCCTACGGACGGATCCGACATGATTTACTGACTGCTGCTGACAAGGCTGACATAGCGACGCTATGAAACTGATTAGTACAAAAAACAGGCGAATTTAGAACCTCTTTTTTTGAAGTCGGTTAATTAGCGAAGTCTAATCAAACTTTTTTTATCATATTGTAGTACCTACAAGTACGTACATATGTAATCGTAATTAAATATGTAAATTAATAAACCTCCAAAAATAAAATAGTCCAAAAAGACAGAATGCATTTTAACAAAGGATGTCTAGACAAAAGTGTCGAGACGAATTTATCACTGGCTTACCCCATATTATGTTTTATAGTATTTATATATTTTTTTTAATAAATATTTATTGAAGCGTAATCGTCCTAAAATTTAATTTTTCGCTTTTTATTCATTAGTAGGTAGGTACCTACTTAAAGGTAAAACGCATTTTTTTTATTTTTAGCTCAATTAAAATAGATTCTGAACACATTTGAACCCCTTGAAATAACAATCCCTTGTCTGAAATTAACAATTTTACGAGTTGCCAAAAAGCAGTGGGTAACTAATATCGCTTGCTCCTGTGCGTTTACTCGGTTGTTCGATTCTTTGAGTATCCTAAAAAAACCGGTCACGAAAGTATTCCTCGGGTTTTAAACTCCAATGCGTAATGTGATTTCAATTTTATTTGTTATAATATCAGCAATATCAAAAGAAAATTTATTAGTTTTAGTACCTAATTTAATGAACGTATTGTGAAAATACAAAGCAAATTGTTTATTAACTAAATATTTTGATTTGTACTTTTAATTGAATTTTTTTTTGTCGAAGGCGTCTAGCCTTGTAACGGATTGCATATACCCAAGAAAATTGACCGGTGGTTGCTAAGACCGAGTGGCCGAGGGGTACAGACATCAGCCGCGAAAGCTGAGTACGTGAGTTCGATCCCCACCTCGGATCTTGATCGGTGATCTTGGTCGTTTTTCTTTGGTAGGTATACCTATGACATCTAATATATATTACCTAATTTAAATTTTGGATCAATTTAATTTGATTTTAAGTTAACATAACAATTATATATATTCGGCCGGGCATATTTGAAAACATTTACATTATTATGTAGTATGATTGCAAGCCACTTTGAAAAAGAGTAAACTGACAGGCCTTCGGCCCTTAAGTTCGCGCGGAGTGTGCCTTCGGGCCTCAAGCCCTCAGAAGTATATTGAAAGCTTCGAGCACTGTTTTCTCGCAGCTTAGCATCGACCATGTACCAACATTTCGGAAAAAATCCGATTCGCATTTGGCCCTACTCGGAGCTTGACTTTCAGCCTTCGTGGTCTTGACGTCTCCCGAAGGTTAGACGTCAAGAGTCAAGACCAATGCCGTCAATGCCAATTCGGCCCTCAAGCTCGGCTTATTTAATTATTGCGTTGAACTCTTGGCTCGATCATAAATCAGATCGTAGTATCGATTTCATGAAAAATCCGATCGGCCATCGGGAGATCGGGACTACATGGAGCTCACACGTTGCGTTCTTAACGCATTACATTCGGGCCTTGGGCCCTCAGACGTCTCCCGAAGGCCACTAAGGCTGAAAGTCAAGCTCCGAGTAGGGCCAAATGCCAATTCGGCCCTAAGGCTCAGCTTATATAATTAATAATTATTGAACGCTTGGCTCGATCACAAATCAGTATTTAATGAAAAATGCGATCGGCCAGCGGGACTAACTATTTTGAGCTTAGACGTTGCGTCTTTAACGCATTGCATTCAGGCCTTCGGCCCTCAGGCCGGGCATATTTGAATAGGTACTGAATATATTGAACACTCGGGCGGCTCGGAACCTCGGAACACTGTTTTCTCTCAGTTCGGCTTACGGCCTTCGACGCTGTATGGTTGACATATTGTTCCTGTGAATGGATCGGTCCTCCTACTGCGAGGCCGAATTACTACTTAGAGTGAGTTTCCGGGCCTTCAACTCTCTGCTGGGTCGGTCTTCGGCCTCCCAGCTTGAAGTTTGCCCTTCGGGTTAACCTACTCGGCATTTTAACTTATTGCCCCAACATGCCGCCATCTTGGATTATTTTTCAATATTTTCCGAATACATATTAGGTAAATATTACTCCTGGGTCGCTCGAGTAATTTCCCTCTACATTTTGCATCCACTGTCGCTTACTACCACACTTTCAGCAACTTTAATCCTCCGGTTAACTTAGGGCAATCCATCCTATGATGATGATGTATGATGCCCAAGCTTCATCTTAACTTTTACCATCAACTCTCCTGGCTATGCTACGGAAGCACGTTTTTTTTTCGATTGGCGTTTTGAAATACGCTCATCATTTTACTTACTGAGGTGAATCAGATTATTCTACTACCTTTGAGGATATAAAAGTTTGAGTGTATTTTGAATATGAAATTTAATCTGAAAAGATAGGTGGTACCTATACCATTTCCTTTCATTGTGTATAATATTTCTTTGCTACACCGAATACATAATATGGAAGTTCGTAAGTACTTTGCAATGTTTTAATTTGGATAAGTTTGTCTGACTTGGCTGTTAACCTGATATCTTATCACAATTCAAGGGACCAATACTAAGAAACCCATTTACTGGACTGCTACATACATATGTATATTAGAATTCGTACAACACGGAAGGCCGAGTGTAGGTAATAACTTGTAAAAAACGTCTCGATCGCCTTTACGTTTTCATCGTCATTTTGTATGAAATTGACTATGAAAACGTAAACGTGATCGGGACGTTTTTTATAAGTTATTACCTACACTACACTCGGCCTTCTGACCACCGAACAACACGAGTGCAAAGTAGCGGGCACAGCTAGTTTTAAAATATCTAGATATCTACATCATTTTACTATATTATGTAAAAACCTGTTTTACATTAGTCCAAAGTTACAATCGAAGTTAGTTACATTTACCAGTTACAGTAAAATATAATGCGTGGTAATGATGAACAACTTAATTATATTGATATCATTTAAAATAGACATGAACAGTCGGACATAGTTACGAGTAGGTAACCTACCTATTATAATTTATGATATCGAAGTATGGAACATCGAAGCGAACTAATTTCTGTAATATGATTGTACGGTCTATTCCAGAGAAAAGGAACCTCTACTCTGCATAGAACTTTGTCTGCAAGGGCATCATTTCACTGCACTTATGAGAGTTATAAGGATCATAGTATGCCTCTTCTTAAAACACCGTTTATGAGGAGATATCTCTCGTTATTCGAGCGAGCCATAGATGAGAGCATATTGCCAATAGGCAATTTTTTTCATAGAAAATTATGTCTAGCCGACCCGTATTTTTTGAACGAGAGTGTAAGAAAATCGGCCATACACTAGTAATGGCTATGACAAAATTTCAGATAGGTATGTAAATCTTGTTTGAAATAATGTATGGGATGTCTGAAATTCGAATTTTTCACATCGTTAATCCCGATTTTAGAAATTAAAAAAAATATATGTTAAAGATTATTAAATTCTAATTTTATGTAGAATTTAATAATCTTGTTAGTATATAGTAGTGCTAGTAATAACGAATTTGGTAATTGTCGCAATCTCGTACCTATTTTTTTTTGAAAATTGTTATCTCATTTTATTTTTGTTTTTTTTTTCTAAAAACAATTATTTAATTTTTTCTAAAAAGAGACCTTAATGTTGCTTACAACATATCCAAATTACAAAGAAATCGGATAAGTACTTTGGCCAAAAAAAAAATGTTATTTCTTTTTATGCGTTTTTTTTCTTAACCTGAAGGATTTGAGACTTTATTTTCGGTGAAAGCACTACATATTTAAAGGTTAATAATCCAGTAAAAGGAAATATTTTTTTCGCTAAGGGCAGTTTTGCCATATTAACCCGGCTATGCCCTTTCAGATAGGTATGTAAATCTAGACTCCGTTTGGGCGAACCTGACGGATCCTTTCATATAGATACCGCTAACGTCGCATTACTTTGGATTAAACGCATGCGATTTACACCCATGAAAACAAAATGCGTTTTTGCATATCGTTGCATTAAAATATAAGTCATTTATTAATTTATAAGGGACAAAAATATACAAAATTAAAACTATAATACATTTTGTAAAATTACACTATGAATAAATACTATATATGAATATACTAAACTAAATCTTAAAACGTCCCTCGCAGCATGGTACCAAAGATGCTGGCAGCATTACCCCGCTGGATTGCGAGGCTGATTTGTTGAGCGAAGTAGCTGCCAGCTCTTTGTTTGGTCACCTGTGGTATCTTTGAGTATCTTTGAAATCTCTTTAAAGAGATTAGAAAATAGGAGGTTCATTTCTAGAGCACATGAGTGTACAAGTTCTTATTGGGTCGGCAACGCGCATATGACAACCCTGGGGTTGCAGGCGCCCATAGGCTCCGGTGACTGCTTTCCATCAGGCGGGCTGTATGCTTGTTTGCCACCGACGTGGTATAAAAAAAAAACATTTGTATTTGTAGCTCTTTTGTAGCGTGAGCAGAATCAGTGCAAATTAGGCAATGCATCAGGCCTCTTTGAGCTTAAAAACAGAGTACATACTTTACCTGCTTCTTCCTAGTTATTAACTTATAAAATATATAATTATATTTCTTAACATTTTATTGCAAAAAGTATTTTTTAACCCGATCATAGGCCGAGCCACACCCGATGCGTGTGCAGCACTTCCGCGTGCGCATGATCGTATTGTGCGTGTTGTAACGTATGTCAATGTCATTTAGATGGCACACCGCTTGCGTGGCGTACACGTACGCATAACCAGCAAACGGTGTGACATCTGCTATGACATTTCATACGATACAAAGCGCACACTACGCACACGCGCACATAAACTGCTGCACATGCTTTCATTGTGCACGGCCTTAATGCCCCGGCCACGACATTGGTCCAAGGCGACCAGCGGCGAGCGAATCCATAAGTTGGAGCGGGATGCCGATATGTGTTCGAGAGGGAGCACTATACGTTTTCCGCTAAGCCGGTCGCCTTAGACCAATGTCGTGGCCGCGGCGTAAGATATGTTTGATTTCTCGGGTCATTGAAGCTGTCATGGAAGCTGCAATGAAATGACCCAAGAGCGCTCCAATGGCTTTTTATTTATTCAGTGATTCTTCCAGAGAACCAACATAATCATCATCATCATCATATCAGCCGAAAGACGTCCACTGCTGAACATAGGCCTCTCCCAAAGATTGCCACAATGACCGGTCCTGCGCCACCCGCATCCAGCGGACTCCTGCGACCTTAATAATCGTTTTTACTGATTTTTGGAATATAGGTAAATATTTCTCAAACATGTTAAAAGGTCATATCCTCGTTTCGTGAGGATATCAGGCAAAGACCCGGCTCTGCCGTTAGTTCTATGTTAGGGCTCCTCATTTCGCATTCTTTTTGAGCCAAAATACACAAAATAAACCGCAATTGAGTTTATGAGTACGTAAGAGGCTAGTGCTGTGTTCGTCGTTCGACATTAGACATTCGGCGTTCGTCGCCGGCGCAACGTAGGGCGCCAGGCCGCAACTTGCTTGTATTTTTAACTCGTGGGGCCGCCGCGCTCAAGCTCACCTTTCGATCTATTCTTGGATGCATTATTTTTAAACTTTTGTCTAGATTACTTTCCTTCCGTCTGCTTATTAGTGGATGATTGAGATGCGTCGCAGGGGGCGCTAGCCTCAAAATATATTGCGTTGATATTTCCGGTGGGGCGGCGTGGAGATCACATGGCATGGACATATTGCTCACGTTTTTATCATTAAGTTTTCTTATAGATCAAGGGTTATACCGAAATAGATATTTTTGTGTGTTTCTTCCGTTTGTGATTGAGGTCTTGTAAATAAACGAGATAACACATGTGTAACTTCCTTAAGGCGCCTTGATCATTCATCAGAATGTGACATTGTTAGTGTTACTTACCTATTCTCTAATTGAAACCTTTCATTTACTGAAGAGAGTACATTTATAGAAAAATATTATCATTAGCAAAAAGACAGTAGGTACCTACTTGTTTTAAATAACAAAGAACAGTCTGTTCGGAAAAAGTAAAACAGCGGAGGCAGAAAAGGAACTAATATCATTTAACCTGGCAACTGATCCTAGCATAAATTACATTAGCTCAACATCGAGTGAGAAATGCAAAAACCACTTACATTAGCTCTATACGATCTTCAGCAATAAAGCCGGCCGCAAAAACGTTAATTATTAGCACTCTAAGGCGCACCCTTAATATATTAAAACTCATTTCTCTCCGGAAAGACTCTTGGATGAAACTTCCCTTTTAATCTGGATTAAAATAGCATGTAAGAATACTCGTATGATATGTACCAGTCAGTACTTTCTTCTTCTTCTTCTTCTCAGCATATCTGCGTCCACTGCTGAACATATGCCTCTTCAATGGATTTCCACTCGGTACTGGTTGCGGCGAAGCGATTTCAGGTCGGCCCTGCCGTCTTTTTAATATCGTCCGACCATCTGGCTCATGGTTTTCCGTCCCGGCGTTTCCCTAAGCGAGGTCTCCAGGATAGCACACGATAGCTCCAACGGTCATCATCCCTGCGGGAAACATGGCCGGTCCATTGCCATTTTAACTTTTTTAGTTCTTTACCAGTCGCTTATCTCAATTCACAATAGTCAATTCGATAGCACCATGTTCACTACCACTCCGACAGTCGTCGGGCGTAGCAAAGTTTCTTACTGGACTCTTTATTTCTCCCATTAGCATGATCACTACCCTACACCTCAGATTAAGTTGAACTGCTTCAACTGATCTCACTGGATCAAGAACTTTTAGAACTATTGTAAAGTAGTAAATTAATATCATAGTCCGGTTTGGATTTTCCCCAGGCAACCATCCCATCGGCTGCTCGATCACCCTAACACTCCCAGTACTATATAAATCCTGAGCCGTTCTACTATATAAATCCTGAACGTTTCATAAACTTGAAACGTCCATTTACTGCCCGTAAAGGAATGAGTATCGCTCAGAGTAGCCGATCAGGCAGTCACTACATTTGTGATATAAAAGAGAAAAGCAGTAGGTTACATCATCCTGCTGTGACCGCATGCTCTAAAATTTCTGACGGATCCCTTAGCGATTAGCTATCTCTTTTACCTTTCTTGTATTATTTCTCGTTTTGTTTTCGCTAATTCATCTACCAACTTGAATCTTCTCATTAAATATCCTATGCTACTTGCATTCAGTATCGCTTTCCATTTCATTAAAGTAGATTCTAGGTACGATAGGTATTATTATTTTTAAAATTGCATCAGGTAGAAGTATTGGTACTTACCCATTAGATTCAGCAGTAGTTAATATTATTCTCAATATTTGGTTATTCTAAGTAACCAGGAAGAGCGCTATTTCCGCGCATGTGCGGCGCAGCGGTTACATCTGCGCGGAACTGCCTCCAACGTCCCCCGAAACAATTAGTACGCAAACACATTTGACGTGTTACATTTTTTTCGCGCACTGGGAATGGAATCTAGGTTGTTTGTTCCTAATTCATTCATTAATTATTCATTCGGTATAATAGCGGAAGTGGAACATACTTACATAACCCTGAACTTTTTTGAACTAGCCCTGAATATTGGGCCGCAGTTTCTGGCATTACCATTAAGGAGAAGTCTAGGAATATATGCTGGAATAATCTAATCCAATCAAGTTGAGAGGGACGGAATAAGTTATATAGGTATTGTATATAATTGGCCGTTGATTACTCTTCAGACCGTCTGTCTGCCTCTATATTATGGCAGGAAGATCTACTTCTTCTACATTCTTATACGCTCGTGATCATCATGCACCTTTTTGTCAGATCAAGCAACAATCGTTGCTATTACTTGTGTAATACACATAAATAGGTAGGTAGGAGGATGGACACCATGGCCTTAGTTGTCTGAAATGCGCAGGGTAGTTTTCAAGGCATCATGCCATCAATGATTCACCGGATTTTGATCTCGACCGGTACTCATCGGTATCCAGACCTCAGGACTCCCTGAGGTCTGGAGTATCCAGGGTAAAACCGGACGAATGGAAATAGGACCGATGGCCTCATGATGGTTTAATGATAGAAGGATCGGTGCTTCTTGTGAGATGCAACGTGCGTCAGTACGTTTGCACAGTCTCACTTGAGACACACTATTAGATCTGCAGAATAAGCAGCAGAAATGAAACATTCTAAATACTTTAGCTTGAAACCAAGTTATTGCTTCATGCTGGTCGAGTTGAGATAGAGACTGCGGGACCTTGGGCTGTGGAAACTACAAAGTTCATTGGGGGTGTGGATTGGCGGCTGAAAGATAAGGGGTGTTACTGTTATCCTGGTTCAGAACCGTATCTGGTGCAACTAATTTGGTCATTCAACGCGGTAACGCGAAAGTGTCGTAGAGATATTTAGGCCAGGTACGCTTCGGGGTGATTTCTTCAGGGAACTCGTGTCGTGTTAAATACATACATACGAGTATGTACATATGAGTCATGACAAAGGCAGTTTTTGGTCTATTTTGCATTTGTAGCCCCCTGACGAAGCCTGTGTTTACGGTTTATCTTATATTTACAAGTAAAACTGTTTTGTAAAGTTTCAGACTTTTGGTTTCACAGTCGCACACAAAAAAACACTTTCCTGTTTCCAAAAATACTGAACAATTAATAGTTTACCACTCGATTATGACTATTTTTGAAACTTATTTATAGACGCGATCCCCTGCGTAAAGTAACGCTTGCTTTCTTTTCATAGATGCATATCATAACACCTTTCTAAATAAAGTTGTTTAATTTTAGAACTTCACCACGTAAATTATTGCTGTAGAGGGTTGTTCGCGGGGATGCGCCACCGCCGTTAAGCAATGTTCGGGGTGCATGTCAATATACTGCCAGAGTTCATTGCCGTAAAATTGTGAGCCTATTATTGAGAGCATGCAGATATCTTGGGATATTTACCGCATGTCAAACAAGCGTATGGCCTGGAGGGTAAGACGAAACAGTTGGAGCCCTCCAGCTTTAGTGGTGTCAATAGCGTATACAAAGATTTACTGTGTTCACAGGTTAGGGGTCAGATCAGAAGTAAGCGGCTCACTGCAACTCACTGGACCCACAGAAGATAACTTTAAACATCAACAGAAGCGCAACACTATGTACACAGTGAGTAACATTGTTTTATATTAAAATTATTAGTTTTCAGTAACTAATGCTTACCTACGTGTATTGTTAGAAAACACCTCGATTCGACCTGAAATCCAAGTTATGCTCAGTACCCCATAACATTACAAATTAGGGCGTTGACATAAGCGATTCCACGATGACTTAGCAAAATGTTCCAACTAATGTCAGAGACCGAATTCATTTATTTTAAGGTCTTTGGTATAAAATACGTATCGGATCTGTATAAAACACCTAATTCATGAAAATATTAGGTAGGTGGTAAAGACATTTGACGTTCCGTATTTGATTAAAGACTTAAACATAATATTATACTTGTACATACAGGGTGTTTGTTATATCATTAGCCATATTGCAATATGTGTTGGGTAAAGGCGTAAAAAAATATTTGGTAAAACAAAAATAATCCATTTTTCATTATCCTTTTTGTTATAGATTTTTTTTTAAATCCCATTATCTAACGAATGTTTGGTCACTATGATCACTTGCTTACTTTGCGTACTGCCCCACTATCTCATAACTTCCAAATCAGATTGGAAAGGGTGTTTGAGTTTGCAACTTTAATTAACCCGCATAAGGTAACTAATTCAATGCGTTATAACGTACGTAACCAGTTTCCTACGCGTGGTGGGGATGGAGGTGGAGCTTAACTTGCAGGTAAATCCAACGAGACAGCATTATAAGTCTATCGCATACAGTACTAATAATGAGGGTATTTTGAGTTGCGCGCCGATCTGAGGGTAGTTTGACTCGAGCGCGTTCACGCAAGCGCACTCCTTCTTTGTTTACAGAGTGCTGTACAAATGGCACATGGCATCTTGCAATCAGCCGAGCCAGCATAATTTGACCTCAAGAACGGAGTAACATAATGTTCCGTCATACAAACGCGTACTGGTTTACCTCAGATATCGATTGTAATGCACTCTCTAAGCAAATTGAATGACGACGAGCAGGTACAGGTAGGTATGCGCTTGGGCAGTTTTAATCAAATAACAATCGTGTGTGCATGTAGTTAGGACATTTTATTCATTGTTTAGTGCCGATGGTGGGGTGAGTGACGTCGGCTGATCGGTGCTTGTGATGAACTCCTGATTGGCTAAGACTTGACTACTCAAACCTGCTACCCTTTTGTCTGCCATCGAATCGCACGGATTGAAACAAACTTGCCTAGTGACCACAAATTATGTTTTTGCCGGATAAAAAACGGGAAAAAAAACTAAAAAAAAGTGTCACTTTTTTTTTCAAAAATGATGTGTACTGGTGATCGCGAATGACATATCCAAATTTGGCTAACGACATAACAAACACCCTGTATATAAATTCTTTACACACCAGTCCAATTTTATGAGTATTATTTTTAATTTGTTAGGTTTTTAATAAGAACTTCTTATTCCATTTATCTTATTTTTACCTGGGACTATGCAAAATTCTCGAACTTAACTAAGATGCCAAAGCAACGCGTGGCCGTCATCACAGCTAAATATTAAAGCCGACAACGCAGAATCATTACTCTGGACCTTGAAGCTCAAAAGCATCGATATTCGGGAGCGTGCACAGCAGAGAATGCGATCTCCGACTGGTTTCTAACTCAATGTCGCTTGGAATGCAGCCCGGCGCATCGGCACCGGGATGTTGTCGCAAGTGCTCAGGCGCACTTGTCGGCTCTTTTGACTGGAGTTCGGCGCGGTAACGGGCCGCGGCCTTCTTGGAATCGGTTACCTGTTGCATTCCTCGGCCGGTCACCGCAGCGGCCCGCGCGATGCAACCACCTCTAATCGCGCCCGCCGCATGCGCTCGCGAATGTTTCACCTTGCGTTGCGAACGTTTTGTGGGAATCATTCCGTAACTAAGTACTAATGTTTCAGTGTGTTGTCAAGGAAATTTGGTATTCATGTATCTTTTGCCATAAAATTATTATGTAACATTGCAGTTAGGATTCCATTTTTTCTATTTTTTTTTATGCAATGGAAATTTGATAATACGCAGGATTGCATTAGCGAGATATATTTGAAATAAATAAAAACCTAATTAAATTTCATGCCAGTACGTGGCTTGGACGTCATCGACAATTCTGATAAGTGATATGTCATTCGGGTATGTGTGAATTGATTCACCGTACCACGCCGTGAATTACCATATGCTGATTTAAACATTTATGGTGAGCTCGGATTTGGCAATGATTATTGCAAGTTACTTAATAATTTACACATTTTATAACCTCAGTGTAGCTATGTGAAAAACGATTGTTCTTTCAATTTCCATTAGCTCTGTATCCAGACAACGGTCACGAAGAATACAGCACACATGCGTACAAGCAATACCGACAATCGCTTCTATACACATACACACACCAGCGTGCGACCAAGCTTCACACATTCAAACACCATACGTGTGCGAAACGCTACCAATCGAGCTTTCAAGAGAAAATTTTCAGTTGATAAATGTCTGACTAAACAAAGAACTCCAGTTATAAATCGAAACCTAAATTAAAATTTCTGTTTCTACTTTTTCAACTCAGTCTAGTTACTTCTACGTATGTAATGATAATAGATACATTTTGGTATATAAGAATGTGATGTGCGTCAAAGGGCAAATTGAGATTCGACCGCCGTCGTTGCCGAGTCGATTTATTTCGCGCCATCCTTGTCGTTTGGGAGGCGCGCGAATTGGACGGATGATTTAGGTGTTATAGTTTCGGTAGAGCCGGCGGGTAGGTGGGGCGTCGGCACCCTCGCGGCCCCTGCGCCGGCGCAGGCCACGATTAGGGAAATCGAGCACACGCACAGTATAGCACATTGTAATTAGAGGCGCTTTGTGAATGTTATCGCCTATACTTGTAGGTATACTGAAGTATTTCAATATTTTTTGCATTTGAATTAATTTATTATTTATTTAATATACACGTGTATATTAAATAATAAATAAATGTAACGTATTGTGAAAACACAAATCAAATTATTTATTAACTAAATATTTTGATTTGAGCTTCTATTTTTTCCCCAGTAGTCACACTACTTAATACTATATAAATTATAAATATTGGATGTCATATACCAAAGAAAAAGCGACCAAGATCACGTCCGAGGTGGGGATCGAACCCATGTGCTCAGCTTTGGTGATCTTAGTCGTTTTCTCTTTGATATATGACATCCAATATTTAAAAACAAATAAATTTATCATAATCATGAAATGTACCACAAATTAATGTCATGTTAACGTTAACATGACATTAATTTGTGGTACCTTTCCATGATTTAGATCATTGCTAACAATTGTACCTATTGAATGTTAATATTGATCATAATTTATGATACCTACCTACTTGCCTACCCAAGATTTTGTTACAATAACGTTTTGTTTCGAATAATATGATAATTATGATTGATTAACAAATCAAAAAAGTGAATATTTATTTATGTATTAATCATTTAATTCGTTTTATTCGTACTATAAATTAGATATATTATGTCATACCTACAATATTCCATAACATTATTTTGTTCAATTCAATTTTGTAATACAGGGTACTCATAAATATCATTAAATTATTATCAAGAGGCTGTGTCATCTTTTTTCAGGTGTGTTATTATATTATGTTGTATTTGCATAAAAAGTGCCATTTACTACCTATTATTGGAGATATTTGTTACTAAAAAAGTAGTGTCAGTTTTCAGCATTAACTCAGTTTGTCATGAGCTGAAATGTTTAGAAGGTTTTGATTAAGCATGCCATTTTGGATACAATCGATCTCATACGTAACTGAGAAGGGGACACGGTTAAAAATAAACACTATAGATAGGAGGTTCATAGTTAGGAACTGAAATAGAATGGATAACACTTTTAAATTTAGAAATAGGGGTATCTACATTTTGTGGTTGCTCTCTTATTTCTCTGCCCTGAGTGTTATTCATATATGTCACTTAAAACTAAAATATTTACACAAAGGCAAAATAAATAATAACGATTGATGCAGTCCTAAACAACATATCTCCAACGATCTATTAGGTACAACGAATAAATGTATAATTTTTAAATAAAACCACCCATAAGTATATTCCTATTAACATACCTGTAATTCATTTTTTTTTTGTATCTATTGACATCGATATTCATCGAATGAATAATCATTTGTACTTTTATAACTTACGGAATAAGGAAAAATATCGATTTATAATTGTCAATGCTGCAGAAGTGCAATAGATAATAATACTTTGCATAGCTAGGGGCGCTAGGGATGGCACAACACACAAAGATAAAACATATTATATATTAATATTATATATTTACTAGCCTATTTGAGTGTCCCACTGCTGGGCAAAGGCCTCTCCCCTGACTCTCCATGACTCCCGATTCCATGTCTCTTCCGGCCAGTTGTTCCGGAAGGTATCAAGGTCGTCCCGCCATCTCCGCTTGGGCCTGCCTCGCCCGCGCCTCGTTTCCGGCATCCACTTGGTGGCTATGATAGCCCACCTATCCGGATGCATACGGTGGACGTGGCCGGCCCAATCCCATTTGAGCCTAGCGGTTCTTCTGCCTACGTCAGCTATCCCCGTTCTGGAGCGCAGCGTGATGTTTCGGATACGGTCGGTCCTTTTGATCCCTAGAATGCTGCGCTCCATGGCGCGTTGACAAACCTTCAGTTTGGACTTCTGAATCTCTGTGAGTGACCAACTTTGAGCACCGTAGGTTAGGACAGGCAGAATACACATGTCGACGAGTTTACGCTTCAGTGACAGTGGAAGGGAACCCTTCATTAGCTCTCCCATGGACCAGTAGCTCTTCCAGGCATTTGTGATTCGGCGTTCGATTTCTTTATCTTGCCTGTTGCTGAAAGAGACTAGCTGGCCCAAGTAGATATACTCGTCAACGTAGTGTATAATCTGCCCGTCTACCTCGACCCTACGTTTCGTGCTGTTGGTCATCACTTGAGTCTTTGTGCGATTCATTTGAAGTCCAACCTGAAGGCTTGCGCTGCTCAGTTCTTGGAGCATTTGCTGCAGTTCTGACTCAGAAGGGGCGAAGAGAACAATGTCGTCGGCAAAACGAAGGTTTGATAACCTTTTGTCGCCGACCCCTATTCCCCTCGCCTCCCAGGAAACCGCCAGGCTCTTAAAAATTTCTTCGAGGGTGCTTGTGAACAGTTTCGGATAAAACATACCAATATAATATTTATAATTTTCTATAATAATATGAGAAAAGCCAGGGGGAACTTAAAAAAGTTTTTTAAGTTCTCCCTAGAGGGATTTCGCGTATAAAAAAAATACGGGTGTGACTATAAAATTTTATTTAACACTATTGTATTATACACACAAGAGCATACTTTATGAAACAGAAATAGGACAATATAATTAAAGTTTATTTTTCAAGCTACTATAAGAGACTATAGGAGGATCACTGCAAATTACTATTGAGTTTTGACATTACAATCAGAGAGTAAGCGTTATTCGAATAAAAGTTTGGTCAAATCGAGCCTAAAATGCGAATGATTTAGGTTAGCTTTTCGGAATTTAATTAAGGCGCGAGTTTAGTCGTAAGCTGCATTCAGACCAAACGAGCATTCGGTATTCTATTCCCCACTCTATGAAATCAACGAATCACGTTTCGTGTAACGATCTAATTTCGTAGAGTAGAGGGTTAGAATAGAGAATGCTCGTTTGGTCTGAATGTTGCAAACGGCGATCGCAAAACCTGCGGCGATCGATAGGTGCGGTGCAGCCCTGCGCCCGCGCTGCAAGTGCACGTAGCGTTGTTTACCCGCGCCGCTACTCGGAACTGCCTTCCACGTGTATCGGCGGTGTCGTTTTCCTTTGTGCTATGCTAATAGTGCTAAAAATCCCCTAAGTCTACAGAACTCGTTCTATCCTAGCCACCTCATATTTTCTTTGGCTCAAATTCTGATGACATTCCAATTTCTGAAAGGTACCATACATTCTTTCTATATGCATTCTAACTTACCCTGTCCTGTGGTATTGAATGTAAAAAGTTACTAGCACTCGACATTTAAACTTAATTATTCATTCGCAGAAAGTCTTGTTTGAATTATTAAATTCCTATTAGATACGAAAGTTAGCTGCCATCGGTGCCATGTTCAAATTATTCATATTGTAGGTATTGATCTTAATAAAAGGCTTCGCTTAGCTAGTAAAATTGCTGTTTCAATAATGTACAAAATATCCTTTTTTGTGAAAATCAGATTGACTGGTTTTGCAACACAACAGATTCACTGAGTTTTCGGGCCAACCATTTTAAACCTGCGGATTAAACGCTACCTAGGATTATGTCAATCATACCATAAATTATGACGGCCTCCGTTGCGTAAGTCCCGGGTTCGACTCCCAGTGAGAGAATCTTTTAGCCTTTATCACAAAGATTTGTTCAGGCTTTTTTTCTATGTAGTTAACTAAACCCCCTTACTCATAAATTTTCACAAAGTCTCCTAATTTAGCAAACTGCTAGAAATGGTTTGTCCCTTTCTCTTTTATAGACATATTGATAAGCCCGAAAGGGGCAACCAATAAGCGGCTTGCTAAGTTAGGAAATGTTTATGAATAAGGGGGATACCTAGTATTTAAGTATTCAAATTTTATCAATTGTATGAGTTGCGTAACAAATTTACATTTATTCTACTATATTTTCCTATTTTTCGGAATAAACAGGCTACCGAGTCGGCCTTAGCATTGCTGGCTGGGTGGTACAAGGTATGATAATTATTATATCACCGAGAGAGAGAGGGAACTTATATTATTCTTATTTTGGGTGATTTATGAAGATGTTCTGTAGGTACTTTAGGCCTGTAAATTTCGAATGAAATATACTTAACTGCGATTGGGTTAAACTATTTCGTAGAAGCCAGGACCCGCGCAGATAGTGGAAAGTTCGTTATCGCCGCATGCGCCGCACGTGTACTCCCCCCCCCTCCACACTTCCGCCCCTTCCTCCCCTCATCGTAAACTTTTACTTAACTCCATCATTAACGCTTTTATTTATGTTGCCCATTTAAATAATACACTACTAGACTCCGCATGGGTGACTTTTACGTGAACTTTATATTGCGAAGGAAGCGGACATTAAAATAATTAAAATTCTTATTCATTGTGTGCTTTGAAAAGGTGCTTTGTTTGACAATCTGAGACGTTAAACTTACATTCCTTGAAGTCTTTAATATGGGCAGTTATAATTTAATTAAGGAACAAACCATGAAGTGTAGCATAGTAGGAAGATTAGAGATTTTAAGCAGTATTAATGAGTTATTAAGTACCTACTTACTCTACAAAGATGCCGCGGATATAATTTACTGACCATTCA
Source organism: Thaumatotibia leucotreta (assembly GCA_025490895.1). Taxonomy (NCBI): domain Eukaryota; kingdom Metazoa; phylum Arthropoda; class Insecta; order Lepidoptera; family Tortricidae; genus Thaumatotibia; species Thaumatotibia leucotreta. Next base: position 227,810 of record JALPQI010000657.1, on the reverse strand, counting down.
AACCTTATTGCCATGAAATGATTAAAATAACAATCTTTTACAATTACGTTGACAGATTTTCGCAAGTAACTCAATTAGGTAGGTAAACGTACCGTTCACAAATATCCTCGATACCATGGTGCCTAATATACCTACTCAGGTACATATTGCGCCCATCTATCACTTCTATTATTTATAATCAGTTAATATTCACATTCAAATCATTTATTTCCGAACTTTTGACTCCATATAAATGTTACTATACATAGGTAGAAGTTACAAAACTTATCGCTATGATGATGATGTTATGATGATGTGGATGGTACCTAAATTAAAGTAAAAACTAGGTTATCTCAAGGCGCCTAAATATTGATGAAGTGTCTTGTAATTGTATTAGGTGAACGACGAACACTTACTGTATAGTTGCACTAATATTTCGATATAAAAAAACATAATTACACTTAGGTATACTTCAGTTCCTTTACATGTGAAATGTACCTTTAGGTACTAATAACTAAACAAACCTATAAATAAATAAAAAGTAAAAATAAAAAAAGATAAATTTTATCAAAAATGAGTTGCCTAATTTGTTTACAAGTGGTATAGACAGAGACACATATTTTAATAAAAATTAAGCACATTTCTTTCATGATATCAATTTGATTTTTGTTTCAGATATCATATTTTGTTTGTAACGTGATTCATACCATCAGAAGTGCCAATAAATTCATAAAATGCAAACCTTCATTCCGTTTAATTTTTTAGTGAATATAATTGTCCACGAAGTGGTATTTAAATAAAAAAATATTTATATAACTACTGTGAATTACTCGTTGTAATAAACAGAATATACTAATTGAATATAAGAAAACGTAAAAGTTCATTTTTTACCGATATTTATTCGTTAAATAACATTGTAGCAATAGTAAAGTCGCAATGGGAAGAATACTCGACGCGCTCCGCGCCCGCCGTTCCAAGTCTAAAACTAAGCCTTTTATATAACAAATAATTTGATCTTTTTAAATTTAATAAAATCCTGATACACTGTATTTGTTCAACGTGTTAAAAATGTTACCGATACTCCAGTAGCATTAACGCAAAACCATCATCATGTTCCCTGCGCGCTCTCTAAATTTCATTTAAACATATCTTCATGTCTTTTCCTCCCACAATTTGCAACAAATAAAGAATATTTATATATTAATTTGAACATTGGAATTATTGTAACGATTGCAGAGCATTTTTATGAATCTCACTTCGATGGTGCACCGCGATGACGTCGCTCAAGTTACAGAGAGGTCGGAAAAGTTTCAACAATTTTCCTCCGAACACGATTGAATTTAAATCTGCTTTTACTTGATAATATTGATTGTAAGGTCTGCGCCTGTGTTCTGGTTGAAAAAGAGGGAGGGTAGGAATATATATTTTTGTCAGTAGTATGTCCGTGCAGGGGCGCAGCGAGCGCGCCGCCCGCGCCCGCGCCGCTGGGCGGGCCCCCGCGCTTCTCGCTCCGCGGCCAAAATATAAAAACGATTATTAACTTCAATGCATATTATTTATCAACATGATACCCCCTAACTGAATAATAAATAAAAACTCAATATTTTTTTACCTACCTCGAACGCGGGCCCTTCTCAAAACCGTGAGTTTCAAACCTATTTGAAGCGCAAACAGAATACCGTATGTAATTTTCCTTTATCTAATTAGAAAGCGCTTTTCAATCGCTTTTCCGACATGTATAAAATTTAAGGATAAGTTGCAAGGAAAAAAAGAAAAAAATATTTGAAGTGACGGAGGCGTAGCGACGAGTGCGAATTCTTGTGAATTTTTTTCATAGAGTTTCGGGAGGACGGGGTAAAGGTAGATTTTTGGAAAGGGAAAAGGGGAGCTGCGCGAGGGCGCTCACACCCTAAACGTGCATAAAATCTGCATGTTTTTGGTAGGAAAAGTTGGTTTTTGTTAGTGGCGGCAGCGCGCTAGTGTGCGTGATCGCAGCGCGGCCATTGGGTCGCGGCGCGTGCGCTGCGCCCCGCGCGGCCTCTCGTACCTACCGCCGCCGCGCACACTAGCGCGCACCCACACACCCGCAACAAAGCCTGCGACATTTTTGTACATTTCCTTGTCACTTGACACATTTTATTTTTTCAATGCACTAATTAATTTATTATTAATGATTTCTGATTTTAAAATAGTAATAATAATTATTATAATTTATTTGTTTGACTCCGATTTGTTAAATCTTACTGAATTTAATTCAAAACATTTTAGTTTATAATATTATAATACAGAATTAAATTATTCAATAATTGGTAGAAAATCTTGGGTTATTTTTTGTAACTTTATAAAATATAATTGATTGCTTTTTTTATAATTTGTACCAAAAAACTTAGGTACTGAATTAACGAAATAAAAAAGTGAAATTAACATACTTAAATTATTTATTATTAAATAATTAGGAATTTTCTGAACACGGTAGAATTTGTTTTTACATTGCTTTCAATATTTAACATTAATAAAACATGTTTCTTGTATTAAATATTCTTAAAATTTATCCTTAATACTCATTGGTTCATTTGAAATACCTACCCAGAAATATTTTTAAGCCATGCCTAGCAATTTGTACCCTAAACTCAGATTTTAAATTCATTTGATTTTATGCCTTATTGGTATATGTATAAAGTCCATTTTGAACATAGAATGATTGAATGAAACAATATGATTATTTTATTATGTTAAAGTAAAAAATCACATTGATCTGTTTATCCTTTAAATTCCATAAAGACATACATAGGTTGGTATATTGTATACAAATAATTGATTGCACTGTAAATTGTAAATATACAGTTTGTATAAAATTGTAATAATAAATATCTGTCAGATAAATATTAGCTGTCCTGTTAGTTTATATGCCTGTGGAAATGGATAGTGATAATTTAATCTGACGGATATATTGTGAAACATATATGGCATAAGGATATTTCAGTATTCAGTAGAGTCTAACCAGCGAGTGGCTGCACAAGCATTTTTTCGATATTCTTTGGCAACAATTTTCCATATACAGGGTGTCCCAAGATTATGGAACATGAAGGGAAAGTACCTTAAATATCGTAGATAGGATGTTTCGCCGACAGAAGACTTTATTTTATTTTGAATATTAATTAATACTATATTCAACAAATTTGCAAAAAAATCTAGCTTTTTCTAGGCATCGAACCTACTTTAATACGAAAAAATTTTTATTCCTAGTTTTATGATGTCATTCGAAAGAATGGATAAAAAATAACAATTTTTTAAACAAACTGTCAAACTGTCATTTAATTTGGTAGAGAATTTGTTGCCAGGTCACTTTTTTTTTATTTTCCGGGTTTTTTTGTGCCGCCACTCGCTGCTTAGACACTATATGTATTGCTTTCACAGATTTCACAGGTTAGTAGTGGTAGTACTAATTACCTACATATACTAATACAGGATTTTTCTTATTTACCTCATCATGGATTTTTAAAGAATCAAATGTTTACATATTAATTCACTGGGGCCATAGTATTTGCTGTGGCTATTTTTCAGAAGTGTTATTTGATAAGTCAAATTAAAACTAAGTAATAAGCTTAAAATTCTATAATAAATAAAAAAATGCGGGGATTGTAAAATAGGCCATATATCTGACCTGTATCCGTATTTCTATTTTGCCTACCTCATGTCCTTCAATTTTCAACTTTATTTCAACATAGTGAAGGTTTCATAGTGTTGGGTCTGTGTTTAGACAGACTACTATTACATTAGGCGCCAGGCGCCTCAATCATCACTTTACAAAGGCTTTGTTTTTAGCTAGGGTTAACAAACTTGGTGTCTCTCTTCTTATATTTAAAATAATTAAACTTCTTTCTAAATAAATAATTATTAATGTACAATATAATATCATGTAACGGTGTGTAAAATGGACTTTCTTTAAAAACACATAAGGCTTTTTTAAGACTCATGACAAGGTACCTTTCCGTTTGCCCTGACACATGATGGTAGGTATGAAATACTGTGGCCCTACCTAGTGAGAAAAGGAACACGCTGACTATTTTGGAAAACGGTGTATATGACTATAATTATGCATTTGTATTAACTTGTACCCTTTTTCACTGGGGCCATAGTATTTGCTGTGGCTATTTTTCAGAAGTGTTATTTGATGATGAAGTCAAATTAAAACTAAGTAATAAGGTTAAAATTACTACGAAACCTACTTATAAAAAACCGGCCAAGTGCGAGTCGGACTCGCGCGCGAAGGGTTCCGTACCATTATCAATTTATTATTAAAAATATACAGTTAAATCAACCTACCTCAAAAACTATAGGAGATAATTTAATCAAACCAAAAATCGTTGATAGAGTTTATTAATGTGCTTAACATATATTTTTTTTAGAATTTTATATCGCGTAGTTTAAAAAATAGAGGGGGGGGACACATTTTTCAGACTTTGAGAGCTGGTATCTCGAAAACGATTTGCTTAAATAAAGATACGATTTATAAACCTTCATATCATTTTCAAAGACCTTTCTATTAATACCCCACACGCTTATATACAACTATTTTTTTTTTTCTAGCCCTCAGTTATATGTATGGAGGGCCCCCACCCCAATGGTTTTTTTACAATTTAGTATCATAATCCTGTAGCGGTTCATACAACACATATCCTTACCAAATTTCGTTACTGTAGCATTCATAGTTTCCGAGTAAATCAGCTGTGACAGACGGACAGACGGACAGACGGACATGACGAATCTATAAGGGTTCCGTTTTGCCATTTTGGCTACGGAACCCTAATAAAAAGAATACCCTACTGATAATAATCACCAAATAAAAAAAATTTAAAACAATCGACTTCAACCGATTTCTCCAAGATCCCATCATCAGAACCCGACTTGATGCCAATAGGACCGTCTCGGTTTATTCTCAAAACGGTTAAAAAAAGAATTATCGAAATCAGTTGACGTGGTATCGAGTTATTCGTCCATTGCAATGGACGAATAACTCGTTAGTCTTTTAGTCTTGCATGTGCAAGACGCACATGGTTAATGCAAATTTAAGACTTATATGGTTTTATCATGGATGCCATTGTCAAAACTGGACCAAATTAAAATGGGATTAATCGGTGAGCATCAGCTTCCAAATGACAAAAGAAACATAAAAATCGGTTCACCCTGTCTAAAGTTAATAAGGTAACAAACATGAAAAAAAAAATAAAAAACGTAGAGTCGAATTGAGAACCTCGTTTTTTGAAGTCGGTTGGAAAAACACCCCGTCCAGCAGGTGGCAAAACAATTTCGATTAATTTCTGTACCTTATGTTTCCAATATATCCACTGTGTCGGGACCGGTGGTATCTTGGAACCTGTCAGCCATCTTCGACTATTGCCATCTAGTCGTCGACATAAGGAGTCTTCATGTTTTTAACCCGGCGAGAGTGTGGCAGGGTATCTCATACCCTGCCTTTGACTTATGTCTATATATTTAGAGTTTATTTTTGTTTAACTTTTTTTCACCACACTCTTGCCGGGTTAAAAGATGGACACGCATTGCATTACTTTTGGCATCTTTGAAGGCACAACAGGCGGTAGCTCCTTACCTTCATGCGGCCTGTACACTTGTTTGCTTCCAGCACGATGAAAGAACTACATTTAAGAGCACAAGTTTAGGGCGGTGAAATTCTTAACAGAAAATACTACAAACGTGCTGGTTTCAAGAGATTCGCCTAGCGAAAAGTATAAAAGAAGCTGTGTTAATCAGAAGATAATGTACCGTCTATTGGTGTTGGACAAGGGAAAATGACAGATTATTCTTCCTTAAACCTTTGAACACGAAGAACGACTAAAGTTGTCATTTGTCGTTAGTACTGCCACTCCAGTAACTAACACCTAACATAACAGATGCTATTAAGGGCCTGTTTTACCATCTCCGAATAACATACGTCTATCAGGTTTTTATTTATGTGACGAAGGTATATAACTGAGCTCTCAACTCAACCCACCTGATGGAAAGCAGGAACTGAGGCCCAGGACATAGTGACCAAAAATCGCCTATGAGCTGCCCACCCTGAGGACTGAGATGAATTGCTTCTATGTACGCCAGTAATTACACCGGCTATATTACCCCCAAACCGGAAAACAGTACGAACTATTTAGCGACAGGTTAAAGGGTAAGATGGTGGTAGCTATCCGGGCGGACCCTGCACGAGGTCCTATTACCACCAGCAAATGTTAGCTGTCCTTTTCTTCTCTTTGCTTGGGGAACAGGATAGTGATAATTTCATCTAACGGATTTGTTTATCCGGGGAGTATGAAACAAGCCGTAAAGCTGGGGATACACATGCCAGTAAATCGGGAAAGTAGCTGGTATGAAAGTTACTGGCATGTACGAGTAACTGGCACACTGCGGATACATTTGCAAGTAACACTGGCATGCATACTGTGCCCTTGCATACCAGTATTACCAACGCGTATACACAGGACAGTTCGTGAGAGTATTTCGTACCTACAACATAGATAATCGAAGTGAATTAAACAAAATTGTGTTATTATTAGCAATTGAATGTATAGCTAAATTAATAAGAGATAAAAAGGAAAAAACGAAGACGGGTTTGAGTAAGAGATTGGATTAGTAAAAGGGAAGGTTTGGAGCAAGTAGTTGTCTGCTTAAAGAAATGCGTCAAGAAGATCATGATTGTCACAGGAATCATTTGAGAATGCTCCCAGAGAAATTTGATGAATTGTTAGGAATAATTTGGGCTTGCGGCCACATAGATGTCGGCTACTGGCATGCCCGTAGCTGTCGCGGCTGTTCACACGTGCCAGGTTAGCCGCCCCCCGCGACCCCTCCCTCATATTGCATGCTAGTAAATCAAATTGCTTGCAATCTACTTGCTTGCCAGATACAGCCATGCCAGTTAGTGTATACACATGACAATAGGTGGCACGTGCAAGGAGCTGGTATGCAAGTGTGCCAGTTAAAGGCATGTGTATTCACGGCTTAAAGCTATTGTCAGGCTGACAAATAAGGTACCTATATTCGTCTTTCATTTGTCGAGATAGTTTGTAGTTTGTGGGGTGTTAGTGGATTATATTGTTACGCTAACGGGAAAACCGCCAAAAAATTAAACAGAGTATTGGACATTGTTTAAACATGAATTGTAATTTGAGCCTTATGAGAGCTATGGTTCTCCCAATGCCATCTTTAAGGTGCATTCAGACCAAACGAACATTCGCTATTCTAACCCCCCACTCTACGAAATACAATCGTTACACAAAACGTGATTGGTTGATTTCGTAGAACGGGGGATAGAACAGCGAATGCTCTTTTGGTTTGAATGCACCTTTACAGAAGCTCGGGGATCATATTGATCCTAGATTGTCATAGCTCGGATTGCAATAATGGCTTGCTTTGGACTGACTGAGAATCGTCTCAGCTTTAATTAATAATTATTATATTCATTTCTAACCTCATACACCATTTTCCCAATGGCAAAATATTGATGCATAAATTGATTCTTAATATTAAATCTTTCAGCTCGTCATTTCCAAAACATTCGGTGCGGCCCTCGTAATGTGAACCTTCTCTTCTCTTCTAGTGGGACAAAATATGCAATAAATTAATGTATGTAATTGAAGACTTTATAGCTGTCAATATATTTTGGAAAACAACGTTATAAAGCATAATTAAATAAAAACTATAAATATTAGATGTCATATACCAAAGAAAAACGACCAAGATCACCTATGTCCGAGGTGGGGACATTTAGTTAATAAATAATTTGATTTGTGCTTTCGCAATATGTTAAATAAAAACTCTTTAAAACTAAATTAAATTTGAGAAAAGCGCCGCTCTAATTCGTTTCTTAAAAGGATTATACATAATCATTCGATAAATAAATATATCGACTTATGTTTAATCTTCTGGTATTAGTAAAGAAGGATAGACGAATTCTAGGAAATATTAAATAGAGAAATGCTATGGGACAATCTTAACCAAATCTACCTAATAATAATAATCATGCTATATAATCAGGAAATCCAAGATAAAAGTGAGGTTAGTATTTTAGAGTAATATTATGGTGCAGGTTAATAGCATAGAGATACAGCAGAGTAATAATGATAAATATTGTACATATACTTAAATTACAGTAAGTAGCTCTGAACTGGAGTCCGTCTCTAGCAACTAAGCGTACCTACTTAATGTTGTGTAATTTTTGATATTAGCCAATGAAAAAAATAAGTGTAACAAATACACCAAACCAATAAATGTTTGCGTTTAAAAAGTACTGGCTGTCAAAAAAGGTTTTTATTTCATTAAATGGAAATAATGCCATTGAGTGGCACACTTGCGTGGCTATGGTTTAGCCAAGCCATTCAGGCACACTGCTTAAGCACGCATTGTCACGTGATGGCAGTTATTGCGTTGTTCAAATTTATACATCCTGGGTTCACATTAGTCGAGTGCTTCTCCGCTCTACGTTGCGTGAATTTTGATAACCTTTTGATTAATGTGCTGTCCAACCGTTACTTAATGGATATTATCACTGTAAATGTATAATCTGAGTAAAAACATATTTACTACTTAGCTTCGGTCCGGTCACATTTGGCAGAATTAAGGAATCATCTAAGGGATAGATCATGTGTGAGAGTGAGAGTAATAGTATTTCAGATTGTATTCAATTAAATTCACCAAAGAAATATATAGGTACGCGGTCTCAAGATCACATTCATATTGTCTGTGGTCCCAATTGTACGCGATCCTCTGGGACGGTTCAATAGCCAGCTCTGCCAACTTATAAAAACATTGCTCGTCATTATAACCGGATTACAGGTGTAGGTACGGATTACTTATATTTTGCAAAAGAAAACCGTGTCGAGCGCAGCGCGGGCGGCGGAGGCGCGAGAGTGCGAGACGCTCGCGTGGGTTTTCCTTTGATTTTCTCAAACAGTACGTCACGCCAGCTGCGCACACAGGCGAGCTGCGGCGCCTCTCGCCGCTTGCGCAGCTGTCACTACGTCATCACGTAATTCAATTATTGTAATCGATTAATGGCAAACTGTCTGCCTGGCGCCCCGCTTGCGCGGTTTCTGGAGCACCGACAGAAACAGTGGCCGCAGACGGCGGATCTAGCACGAGACGATCCTTGACCACGTTTTCGTGAGCCAGTTCGAACCACCTCATTATGTTTATGCATGTCTGCATGTCCAAGGTTTTGGTTACTTAGATGGCTGCAAACTTTTGCGCCTTATCTTTTTGACGTAATACGCTCTATAAATATGCCAAAATAAGATAAATATAATTTGTTTTTGTTTCAGATGTGCCGGATTAATTGAAGGACGCGCTTTATCGGGGTGAGTTTAATGTTATAGCTTCACATTGAGATGATCGGGACGGATTGGGAAACAATAATATAAGTAAATATATTGTTTATCGTGTAGGCAGATGTCCGGGGCGGCACGAGCTGCGCGGGCGCCGGCCGAGTGTTGGTTCCACTAATTATGCGCACCCGAAATAGGTCGCGATAAGAACGATGCGTGTTGCGGCGGGTCCATTGTTGTCGGCGGCGCAACACCACGCCTCACCAATATTACCACTCCATCTAATAAATTGTATCGTGTAAATAGATAGTCTTTGAGTTGGTTGGGAGGCTGCTTCTGAAAAAAAATACTATACATAGATACGAAAGTTGTAAGCATATTCCAAGTCATTAAATAAAATACTCGTTCTTATTTGTAATTAAAAGTTTGAAATTGATGACATAATTTTAGTAGGCAAGTAATAGCTTTATAAACTACACTCGCGGTAAATGAATACGGGTCAGGTGTAATTATTCATAGAAATTACTGCAATGTTCCAAACGGGCTGATTTCAAAGAGAGTTTTAAAATATTTTCAGGAGAGGTAGAACCCTTTTTAACATCAGATTATATTATTTAGATTTCCTTGTAGATGCCACAAAGAGACTGAACTAGGTAAGTACAATAAAATCTCCATGGACGGTAGACATTTCAGAAAATGTATCAAATGGATAGGCTTCCATTTGACATTATGAAGCATTTTGTAGCTCCTCATTACCCGAAGTGGAGGGTACGTAATGGAAGGGTTTTGCCATTTTTTTTTGTATTTTGTTTGTCACCATTATTATCCAAAAGGTACCACCGGCCATAACCTACCTCAGAAAATAGTCCAATAGGATACAGAAACATAATAATGTGGAAATTTTGATCATCAGTCACAATATAGGTACCTAAGCGTTATTGTGCTATTGACTTTAAAATGTGTTTCTAAATGCAATATGTGAATGTTTCCTTTCGCTTATATTTTTTTACACAAAATCTTAGATTTTTACGTCGTTATATTTAATTGTTAAGGTTACATTATAAGATAGAAAATCAGCAGTCGTAGTACTGTAAAAAGATACCTTAAAAGACAGTAAAAAACAGGCGACTCCCATTGACATAAATTGATTTATTATCATCGAGAATGTGACGAAATGACGCAAGTTCTGTCTTACTGTTTCTCAACATCGCACTGCCTTATCTGTCACATTAACATCAACTCGATGGAGATGTCCCAAAGCAGTACCAACTATAATTTACCGTCTTCGAAGCCTCAAATATTTGATAAACGAATCGCGCTGTGCTACACTGATCTCTACGGAAATGTAATAAGATCTGAAAACATTGTTTCAGAATTTTTCTGGCAACATGAATAATTTTGTAACTTATGCTGTTTCTTAGATATGAAGTTATGAACTACGCAAGCCTCAATTATATTTTGGTTATCTAAATATTATTTCCGGTCATCAGACCGTTAATAAAACTTAGCGATACCATCACCGGTCACTAGGCTTCTATTCCTGACCGTCGACCTTACACGAGCTGCCACGATCTACCGCAGTGGTTTCCTACAGTAGTTTGTAGGTATCTACTACTTACTACTTATCGATCGATACTGTATTTCTGGTGTGATTTGAGTGTATGGGAATATTTTTGCCATCCTATTATGTCGTATTTATTTTCTGTCTCAATTAACTTGAAATACTTCAATAGGACTAATAGAAGCTCAACGCACTGAAGTTAATGAAAATATATCCATAGGTACTTAAGTATCTAAATCATTTATTTTAAGCAATAACTACATACCTATAGATTTACGAAGGAAAAATAATCAAAGGGTTTAAGAAAACAACATGGATCTACCTTAGCCTTATCTAGGGTACCTGAATTTTTAGGGTGCCGTGGTTGGAATGGCAAAATGGAACCATTATTGTTTCGACGTGTCTATCTATCCGTCTTTATATAACCATATGTACCTACAGTTTGTCCACGATGAACCCCCAGCTTAGTACCTATAGGCAAACATTTTTAGATAGGCACCGTCACTATCACTACCGATTAGTCTACGAAGTAGACAAGCACGTGCAAGTACATGGTAGGCATGCTCTAAGTTTCATCAAAAGTAAACCTCATTTCGCAATATTAAAAATGAAATTTCGCGCACCTACTTTTCTAGTTCCGTCTCGGACCATAAATTCCATTACATTTCGCATCCGGAATTACATAATCAATATTTTCTCAGCGCACTTTTAGCAGCAAATCCGGCAAGGTACCCAATGTTAACAGTATAGGCATGCGAAATGTGTCGTCTACGTTTCAGATAAATGAATCGACCTCCGGTTATAATGTTAAGTAGCAACCTGCATATGGATATCGCGGTATTATGGGGGCGCCACCGCTCGGCATCAAAGCGCTATCGACATCCGGTGGCGTGGGTTATCGAGACGACCTCCGAAAATTCCCGACGAATTTCCGAAAACTCCCGGCAATTAGCCTGCGTCCGCGCGCCCTTTCCTCCCGCGGCTTCCGCCAGGCGCAGGAGCTCCGCAAACACCGATAAGTAACCAGGGCTTCCTAGAATCACAGAACAGATAATATCACTTACGCTCTAAGCTTCACTTTCTAACAACCCTATCCTTTATATGTCCTAAGCATCCTTTATGTGGCAAGTTCAGTGGTTCCGACCATTCCCGAAAGTCGAAATTACATTAACTGCTAAAAAACAGTGCGCGATTATCAACGATGTATTCAGACCATTCAGACAATCGTTTTATTTCACTTGTATGTTTGTTTACTTTGATAGTGTGTGAACAGTGTTTTCCAAAATTAGTCTCCTTGACACACATTTAATGTCGCAACTTGTCCCAGTTAGAAGAGTCATAAATCATATTTAGGTCAATTACTTTATACTGTTTAATTATGCAAAATCCATGCATTATTTCCTTATTTTTTAACAATGTATTTCCCAAAGGGCATATGTAACATGAGAAGTGATTGATAATAATTTGCCTAATTTGTGTAGGTACATTATATCGTCCTTTTATCGTAAAATAGCGCATCTAGAGATGCAGTTATGCAAGATCGGAAAAAACTTTTCATAATCTTCAGAGTCTCGAATTTATTATAACAACAACACACATGTTGTACGTAATGATAGGATAAATGACAGGAACTAATATAGGTTTTGGGGTTTAGGAAAAGCAATAGGAATTAATTAATTTAACTACAGTGTGCAGTGTTGCTTGTGTTTTTTCTACCTGAAACAATACCAGCAAAAAGCTTATCCCAGTGACACAATTATATAGATTTTAAAAGCCTTACTCTATGGAGATGTAAGAACCAAGATTGAACAAAACACGAATTGACTTTTTTGATCATATTGTGAGAATATAAACTTTTAAACGACATAACCTTGTTTTAATACGATCAAGTAATTGATATTAACCAAGCGTGAAATAGGTACTTCGAAGTCATCCACACAGTGGTGCAAGAATCAGAAGCCGCTCACGAGCGTGGCTATCTATAAAGCCCATTTAGGGCTCGGCATTATCTCCGCCGAGCGCGGTAGGTACGCTCGACCACTAAATAAACACATACAACATGAATGAACGTTTGCTCGAAGTCGAGCGCGCACTTCCGTCGACTCATATTAAGGACACCGCGCGATACCGACGGTACAATTTCGAAACGGGAGAGTGTAAGGAGGTCACCGGATAAGATTACGGCTAACTGTGTAAACAAACCGTTTACATTGATAAATCGTTAGTTTCTGCGACGGCGCCTATGACGTCCAACAATATGAAGCCGATTGATAAGCTCTCCTTCGATATGTGACAATCGTGGATCATTAATAGTGTAATCCGACCGAGCCCTGCCAACTATCTATTAATGTTGATAAGCGCACTAAGCGCTGTTAGAAACAGATTGATTAGCACTGCCATATAAAAAAAAAACAGAAAAAAACAGCAAAAGAAAACACAGAATTCTGCCGTGATCCTGATTATGTAGAGCTAAGTTGTAAATTGCTTTAAATTGAATACCTACCTGGGTCGCGTTTTATAAAGTTACAATTTACAAATTCGCTGTTTGCCTCTCTTTCTAGCCAATATATGCGTGCGTTAGAGAGGCAAACAGCGAAATTGTAAATTGTAACTTTATAAAACGCGACCCTGGTATTCAATTTGAAGCATGCAAAAGCATTTGTTCCCCTTCAACTGCCCAGGTTTGGAATTTTTTATTAAAGTGCAACTTGTACCTACTTATACAAATTCTTCGATTGGATCCAATTAATCTTCCCGAAAGCTGTCCATATTAAAAGGAAATGGGCGCGAAAAATAGATATGTATTTTAATAAACAATTGTGCTTCGCACGGCCTAGGACTCTTGATCGGTAAGACCGGAACAACTGTACTTATGTAAAATTGAAGAAAAACAGTATGTAATTCATAGTTTAATCCTAGTCCAAAATATATACCAATATGAGCAATTTCGTAAAATAACTACACCGGAGCCTTAACTTTACTTAAACTTGAGAAAGAATAAGTCTATGTGGTGTATTTTCCTATTTTTGCCAATACACTTACCTAAGCACGAAATGTTTATACTATGTACGAGTGTCAGACAACACATTTTAAGCTTGGCTATTTGCGTAGTTTTTGAAGAAAAACATGTCGGTATGTGGCAACTTTATTGTAAAAAAAATAGCTGAAATGCAATATCCAGAGAGGAGATTGGGCACTACGTTTGCATGGAAAAAGGCTGCTCCCTTTTCCTCTTGAAGGGTTCCTTCGAATGTATAACGCATTCTCTTTCGATAAGATACCGCGCAGCGCGTAGCAAATCAGTTCGAGCAATTACTGCGACGCATTTGTCAATCATGGCACATGCTAAAGTGCGAGGTAAAAGGTCAGTCGTGAATATCGCAACCCTCTCATGCGTATGTTGCTATCAGACAATGGAATGCGTATGTAATTATTTGCCTTAATTGAATAAGTACAGTATACTTTGATAATGTACAGTTTGTACTAATAAAAAAATATAAAATAAACCTGTGGAGATCACCTTCTCATGGCATGAATTTGGTACTAATTGGCGGTCAAATTATTTTCAGTGTTGTACCTACTTTATCCATATTATTGAATTATTATGCAGCGTTAAAGTTCGCGATACCATTAGTTGTATACAGTGACGAAATTACATTTCACTGTGAAATAGATATGTTTCAAAACATCGCGTAAGCGTAACTGACGAATGATGACACATCGAGACCTATGAACTATATATTTCTCAGAACAACGGATATTTGTAACACATTCGAATGATATATATGTAAAATGAGTCACTCCGCAATGTCAAAAGTCAACACGGCTGAATCCTGAACTGAAGCTTTAATTAACTTACCTATTATTCATACATAAAGTTGACTCCATTCCGGAAATAATTTCCATTCATTCGTCATGATTTCGCGTAACTAACAGAGCTGATGAATCAATGTGCAATATCAATGTTCAAGATATGCGAGCATGCTGGCGCCATGGGTATGTAAGTATAGGTACCTACATTGTATCATCGTGATTCAGAAATAACCTTAAGTAGTTTTGCTATATTTGACAAATAAATAACTGCCATACGTGTAACAAGTATCGTAATGCTGATTCAGCAAAAGTTTGCGATCAATTAGCTCTTTGCCATTAAGTAGATCGTAACGACCCACGATCAAACCACATTAGTTTTGTCACACATAATATAAGATGATTATTTATAAACGAGTGCAAAAGAGTTACTTATCAAATATTTTGAGCCACATTCGACATACTGCTAACCGTTTGATTCCTTATCACCTTTTACACTAATACGCAATAACTAAATAGGGCTGATGACATCCGACGCTTGACCGCTGATTGGAGCGACACGTGTTGACTGCTGAAGTATGTGAATGAAGCCCCAAGCCTTTGTGCACTCCATTCGATAGCTGTTTGGCGCTGCGTCGTCGTTTATCGAACGCCTGCAATCCGCGCTGACCCCGCGATATCCTCGATCTATATTACCCCTCGCCCCGCCGCCCTTGTCCATCAGACAAGCAACTGTAAGTTTTCTGTGAACAACGTAAAGATTAAATTGGGTTGAAGGAATCAGTGGGAGCGGGCGCATGAATGAGCTAGCTTGTGAATGAGCGGACTATGTCCCGGGGCGATAAGCGCTATCGTCGGGGCCAGCTGACGATCCATGTTGACAAACCCTGTTCTACTTTCGTTTGCGTCCTCCTTACTTATTAAATGATTCTGACGCTACTTAGATCCGTTTCAAATTTATCAGTAACCGCTTAAATGTATACGTGAACGATGGATTTCGCGCCAAATGGCAGAATCCTGGTCTTGTATGCTGGATGTTTTCTTGTAACCGTAAAGCTTATCTACTGTTTGATACTAGAACGCTGTCAGATTCAACTACTATTGAAATGTGATGTATTTATAAAAGACTAGCCGACTAGCATACTCTATCTAATTCCGTTTCTTAATAAATAAAATTGTTTTGTACCTAGTTTTATGCAACGACATGATGGAAATTATGATGGAGTTTGTGCCGGCTGCTGTCGAGACTGCGAGTACAGGTTGCGGGTGGGCTTTGGATGCTAAGTGCTTCCGGAAAGGTGGTGATCACTGGCAGAGGGACAGGGGCTGCGCAATCCGAATCTGGCGGTAAAATTGCCAGTGTGATGAGTACATTTGAGCCAGATACGATTCGGAAAGGCGGTCTAACCTAACTTATATTAATAGCAATACACTCGAGTCAAAGGCTCGTTAACATATAATTTCAAAAGCTCGACCACACTACCACCATAACAATGTTTACAGCTATATTGCTGCTCAGAAAATCTTTAAAGCATAACTTTGGGTTTTACAATTAAGTGTAATTAAAAAAACCCTTATATTTTGCCTAAAATGGCTTGAATATTGAAACCTATTGTAACATTATCGTGGGTATTATTTGTCTAGTGCTTTGATTCGACCACCACTCACCAACCTGCTTGGCCACCCATTATAATAATTTAATGATAACTGAACCGCTCTTTTATAAATATGTATTAGCTTTTTCTTCCTAGAGATAACCTCTGAAATTTCATGCTTTTTGTTCAACTAAGTAGTTGTCCTTTTTCGTGAATCCAGCTCTCACGTGAAATCGTGCAGTTACAATTATCGCAGGTACTCGACGTGGTCTGCGAATTACAGAATTGCAAAAAGCTTTTAAAAAACATAGTCCTTGAATAGATTTCAACGGTACTTTAATGATGTTAAGATACTGAAACTAAGCGAGCGCCAGCAGTGCCGTATGATAGAAAGAATGAGCAAAACTCCTGAAATTGGCTGGTTTCCCTAAGACCGGCTGGTTTACCTATTAAGTACCTATGAAATCAAACTATTTGAACGGATTATATCGCGTATACTTATTAAATTTAATTACAGTAATACGTATAGTACAAGTACCTCTAAATCTAAATCTAGTCGTAACCTATGAAATTCCCCGAACATAAAAAATACATATAATTTGTAAACTTTCGGGGACTATCTGATAAATTTTGTACACGTAGCTACTCGTATATTTGTATATAAGCTAATAATACCCTAGCAAATGTAGCTAAAATTCACTTAATTAAATATATATAATTATACTTACAAATACAAATAGGTATATCAAATAAATATAGTAAGACAACATATTTCACTCAGCTGATAGAATACCTAAACAGTTATCAAATATGTGCATATAGATAGGTATATTGTGTACATTTCTACATACTCATAATTATAACAAAAGAAGACCTAAATGTTCTAATGTTACTGGTGAAAGAAATTCCAATTGACTGTAAACAAAATATTTAAAATATAAACAATGGGGGTTCAAGTTGAACAAACCAAATATTTAGAATAAAGTAAATGTGTACCGGTTTATCTAAGCAATTAAAGTAATATATTATTTATATCCTAGGCTTATAATAATTATTCTATTAATAGCGTATAAGTATTTATAGAAAGTTAAGGGCTTTAAAACCGCTACCTATTTACTCTAAACATTTTCATTAACACTAGCAAGACACCTGACTTTTAGCAAGCTCCCACCTGGAATCTTTTTCGGGTTCCGTAGCCAAAATGATAAAAAACGGAGTCTATATTTTTATTTAGCTCAAGTATATGTGCGAAAACTTCCAACGATATAAAAGCCTACCTACACCGAATTCGTGTAGATGGCACACCCCTTCCTGACTGATCTGAATATGACATATAACCTCTATTGTCAAGACACAGAAGTGCATGTGGGATATTTCAACTACGTTGTCCGCTGCGATATACCTGACGGATTGTACAGTGTACAGAATTGCAAAAGCAGGGGTGAAAGCTCAACAAACCGGACGTTAGAGAGGCGAAGAAGCCCTAAGACGTAATTGACCGGGTGGAGAATTCTCGCCAGCGCGCCGGCTGCGCGGGCACCTGCCCGCCGCTGCGCACGCGCGCAAGCTGCACCACCCGAATGCATTTAACATGTTTTTTTTAATTGAATGCTAAACCGTATTAAAATGTTTGTTGGCCTGCGGGGACCTATTCCTGATTTTTTTTAATTTCCTTTTCAACATATCTTTTTGAAGAATCAATCGTCTGATAGAGATAGACGAGAGCGGGTGCCAATAACTGAATGTTTAATGTGTATAAATTAACAAGCAAACTCCACTAAATTAACTATATTATCCTTTATTTCTAATGAATGGCATTTTAGATTTTTCCAGTAAAAAGGAAATAAATGAGGTAAGGTAAGAAGCCTTACATAACGTTAATTAATGATATACATTAATAAACTATAACTCCTGTAATTTGCTATGTTTATTCCTTCAGAATTGCTACAAGAACTGAATAAGTAGAGTGGCGGTAGGTATGGGCAAGGGCCCGATGAGGCACCTACATTAATTCTTAATCGTTGCGCATTTCGTCTTGCAAAACCGTATGTTCTTAGGAGTACCTAAGGATGAAGGGTGCCTGTCAAATAAGTCTACAAAATTGGTACCATCACTATTTAGGTTTAATATACCTTTTTAGATGGATGAACAAGATGGAGCGACGATCCGGTGAGGGTTGCGGGTGTCCAATGGATGCGGACAGCTCACGACCGATCTTTGTGGAACTCTCTGGGGGAGGCCTATGTCCAGCAGTGGCATGATGATGATGATGATACCTTTTTATTCTCGTCCAATTGTGATTATTGCTAATTCCGTATGTTAACGCCGCGGCCAGGTGCGTGAAACTGTCTTACGTTTTTACATTAGGTTAATGATAGTGATCGTTTTCATTGAATACAGGTGCCAGAGTCGTTATGAATCATCCAAATCAGAAGAACGATTAATGCTGTTTAATTAAGTATTTTACCGGTTACACATAAGTGGCAAAGATATTGATTGCGAGGTTCTCAGAAGCATCCGCATTCCACAAGCAAGGTGCTCTTAATCTAGCACGGGAGGCTGTTTGAAGCATCATTATGAGTCATTTGCGACAGTGCACCGGTGATCAACATTCCAGTAAACACCTCGTCAATCCACGCCGCGAACTGTCGATACAAAATGCTCAAACATCACTTAGCCACATGAAACCAGTACAAGTCTGACCCCACACCACGCACTCTTGATACCAACCGTAGTGCCAACATATACTAAATAATTCTAATGCGAGACAAAGTGTTTCGCGAATGAACAGCTGCGCCCGCGCTTCACTGTGTTCGGGCTTCTACAAACTGGTTGATGTTTTCAAAATATTCCTACGCTACCTGTTCCAATACTAAGTTGTTAATGTTGAATGATTTGCATTTCATTTTCATGATGTTTTTGTGTTCGGTACGGTGTCAGGCCCTAAAATGGATTAATTTAGAGAGAGATCACTAATCATTATTCTAGATTCTGTATTTTAATGATTGAAAGTACTCTATAGATAATAGATATTCAACGGCCAAAAAAGAAACCATAAAATATATAACTCGTGAGTACATTGCCGTGAGTACAAGCCGTGTGGTGACGGAAGCCGTGTGGTGACGGCAGTAAGAATACATTTGTCACCACCCCAACTCCTCCTGCGGGTGTCGTAAGAGTCGACTAAGGGATTAAAGTGTCACTGACCATTCTATAAGACTGATGATGGGCAGCAGCGTCATCATAGTGGACACATTAGGTACTGCGATCGCCAATCCGCTTGCCCAGCGTGGCGATTATGGGCATTTACCTCCTAATGCGTCTATACGCATAGTTAATAGGAGAGGCCTACGTCCAGCAGTGGACTAACATAGGCTGATGATGATGATGATGATGAGTACATTGCAACAGTAGTATTTACATCACATTGAATTTATGTCACATTTATATTGAATATTTGTGCCCGAATTAGACCATGGAGCATCTCGAATGACAGCACTGTAAACACAATGAAATTAAATACTTTCGTATTCCGTGTCAATGAACTTATGTAAGTTAATAAACAAGGTGCCCATTGCATTGTTATTGATTGTTACCAAAGAAAGGTGTTTTTAAACGATTTATACATAGACATACAATAATAACGGGATACACAGTCCGCCGGAAAAAGTGGCACAAAAATTAAGCTGCAAATTATGACAGTGCGGCTATTTGCCTGCTTAGTCGACTTTGGGCCGCGAGTAGTGACTGTCAACAATGTGATAAAATGTGCCGTGAAGAACTGCGAAAAAACAATGCGAAAGTCAGGAAAAAAGATGGCATATACTTCTTTTGGTGTATTTTACGCATAATATAAGAGCATTTACGAGTATTCCTCGTATTTTCATGGTTTTAGTTAATTTAATTTGTTAGTATAAAATGACATGTCATGGAACAAAAATGTGAGGAGTCAGTATTAGGTCAATAATATTTTTATTTTATGGTACCCAAAACGTAATTTTTAAATTACAAAAGAAATGTATGGTGACGTCAGACGATTAAAAAAATGCAGCTACGGCAAATAATTTTAATTTGTATTGATTACTAAAGTTGTATAAGCAGCGAATTTATAGTATCAGGTATTTATTAATATATTTTAATTTGAGATTCTCACATAATCTTCAGCGACGTTTAGGTACTATGGACCAATATTATAGCTCGAGATCGACGTGACGCACACTATAAGCCTAGTCACGCGAGTGTCGTATGCTCCGCTCATTTTCCGGTACTTATTTGAAATATATACCACCAGCAAAGGATTGCATCGAATTGTAGCTACTGCTAAACCTGTCTTTAACGTATGTAAGTTAATTCGTTTAGCTAAGTTTCACATTATTTTCTCTAAAATGGTCGCATGGCCAGTAGGTATTTATTTACTTAAAAAAAACATTTGTTTTTGTTGCATAGAGAGTCTTTGTCTTCAGACCAATTATTATGCAGGTTATTATTTGTGTTGAATGTCAAAAAACAGTAGTAGAAAAATATTATTATCCATGTCCTCAGGTCCTAATTGACCTGGTGTCACTATAGCTACTACAATGTAATACTAGCATAAGTAGCATTATTTAGTACTTAGAAGCGAATAATGACAAATATTATGCTGTAAATAAACATATTTATTTTGATATTTTCTACTTCCTAATTCACATACGTCGTCTGTCACAATTATTTAAATTTCCAATAAAGCTACTCCCATCATTCTCTGTCATTTTAGATGTCAACCGTCAGGAGCTGTCAGAAAACGTCTAATCATAATTAAAATAGAATCATAGGTTTGAAAAGTTTTTACTTAAATAAGACTTCAATGTGCAGATTTGACACTTAATGTTTACGGCATTAAGCACAAGTTTCTACGAATTTTGTATCCTAAAGTAAATAAGCAGTAAGCGATATTATCATCAACCGGACAAAATCAGCTCATGTCATATTGTGCCATGTTTTTTGATATTCTTGTTCCGCACAGGGTGTCTACCTATTTAAACGTCATTGGATTTATAGCCTTATGTTTGGAGCGCTAAGAAGTATAAATATATGTTCTTTTAAAAGCCACTGACAACCTTCATCGTCATCATCAGCCATAAGGCGTCCACTGTTGAACATAGGCCTCCCCTTTGGTCTCCACATACGCTGATTGCAATAGGCCTGCAACCAGCGGCTCCCACCGATCTTCACAAAGTTGTCTGTTCATCTCGCGGATGGACGTCCTACGGTCTCCACACTATCTCTTTTCGTCCCCATTGACCATCTACTCAGCGTGCCATGTGGCCTGCCTATTGCCACTTCAGATTGTGAATCCCTCCGGATTGCTACTTATGTGGTTTTAGTTCGTCTACGGATTACGTAAAGAAACCCGGAGCATAGCCCTCTCCATAGCTCGTTGAGCGACTGTACTTAAGTATTAAGCCCGATAGAGAAGGACCACCGTATTGGCGCCGTAAGTCAGTACTGGCAAGCTGGTAACATTGATTAAAGACTTTGGTCTTGAGGCACTGAAGATTGTCGGACGGTAAGACATTGCGTAGTTTTCCGAATGCTACCCGAAGATAGAAATAAAAACCTTGGATAAGGATATTCCATATGTGTAATCGTTATACTGAGCAACTTTTACAAACTTGGAACCAACCCTGAATTCGTGAAACAATATTCGTATAGGTACTTCCTTACATCAAGAAAATTAGAAAACTGTTAACCTAAATCTGCAAAGTTAGTACTTTGGAGCTAGGAAGTAGGTACTTTGGGGTCGCGTTGGCGTCGGGTGAGCTTGGAACAACTGGCAATATGGCTTTGCTCGCTCGATTTACTTTTTTTTGTTATGAAATGTATATCCTCCTAACTAGTGTAAGTACTTCTGAACACTTAATATTCCACGTTTTAATCACTTTTACCAATGGTTCAGTTTCGCTTTCAGTCGAAACTAGAATCAAACTGAACCTTCGTTTTCGGTTTCGGGCACTATTATAAAATTTATTGGTTAGCTCCTGTTTCATGGTGACCATTTATCATAATACTTACATAGTTATGTAGGTAATGATTATTAAGTGCAATATAATTTTTAATGGGTTATCCTCATTAGTACCTACTATTAATAGGAAAGATTCAGACCAAATTAACTATACCATTTTAATAATTTTACAAATTAGTGTTATTCGTTTCTTCGTGAATTCTTATGTGTAGTTAGTTAGATCGACCGTTAATTATATCGTTATTGGTGTTACTGTAAACTATTTATATCCACATATTAAATTAACTAATGACCTCCCTAATATTAGCAGTTCAATTGTTTCGTAATATAGGTATCAGATATTTCCAAGTCTCTACTAATCTTAATGTCCTATTCGCGGCATCTTAATCGTGTGGTCACGGATAGTAGGTATAAAAGGAAATGAATGGCTTTATCAAATTGATAATCGCTTTTAGTTCGCAAACTTTTTAAAGATAATTTCTTATTGTACAGCATAAGTATGCCAGAATCAACAAAGTCAAAATGTTAACTTAACCCAAAATGTTAGTGAAGTAGCCACCTGTTGGAGTACTAGCGGTTGTTAGTAACGCAGCGCGGCGCACGCGCTGGCATGTGCGCCCCCGCCCCCGCGCGCACCGCTCCGCAGACCCCCCTGCCATTCATCGGAATGCAGCGCCGTACTTCGACTGTACACCTCATTATCAATACCCGCTATTGACTTAGATACTTTAAACTTATGCCCATGTTGGGATATTCTTGAATTCCGAGTTGTGGAATTTAATGGGGAATGTTCTATCGTGGAAGACTAAGTATGGACAAACCCACTTAGGGGTTACATTGTACGGGATTAGTGTACTGAACTCAAAAGCTAAAGAGTTATGTACTCTGTAAACTATGTTATTAAATTAATTAAAAAATAATATGTTACAGTATTATTGACAAGACAAAAGGAAAAGACCTACCTATACGGTTCATTTAAATAATTATTCCAATGGTTATATCATTTACTAAATAAAATAAGGTCTAATTAAGCTAAGTACTTACCTAATGTCAAACGAAAAACGAACTGACGAAGTACAGCATCCCAAACCGTAAGCATCATTAATACGACCACTCCTCACAATACTTATATTATCTCAACCACGCACAGTATTCAACATATGTCTTGCCAAAAACTGTCTTAGGGAATTTCTGCACGACGTCATGCCTGATCCTGATTCCTGTCGTTGCACATGGGAAATGATTCGTTTGTCTACGAAGCAAAAGATTACGCAGCCAGCCTACCGCGAGCTACGATATCCAAAAATTTCTCCAACGAAGGCGTCATTGGAGTGGCAGAGACAAATCTCCGAAATTTACGAACCTCGGTGTTCCCGGTGGTAGCAGGCCAGGTCTTCTTACTAAAATTGTATGCCCAAATCGACTTCGACGAGGGACACGCGCCACGAAATAACAGCAGTGGGAGTTCTGCATGCCGGATGTCCACTTCTATCGAATCCCAATGCATAAACAAGAATTGTTTGTCTCTTAACATTCATAAGTCGAATGAACCCGATGGAGTTCATGCGATTATGCGAGGTGCTGCCCCAGGGTATTTGCCCGCGGTAATCATCATCACCTGGCGAAATTATGACCACGTGGAAGTCTGCTTTGCACCCGATCCCAGAATATAATGACGAATTAGTAGTTAAATCAAATCCATTCAACTACTACCAGATCAACATATGATCTTGATCTTCTGTGGTTCACATAACATATTGTTGGACATAGGCAATTAGGCACACAGGCGATCGAAACAAAGAGAAGCATTGGTTAGTTTGGATAAATCGAAGGCCTTTGATCGACTTAAGCACAAAGTAATTATTTCGAACTTCCATATTATTGTTCCAGATATCGTGTTTATGGGTAAATTCAATAGCTATCTAGCAAATCGAAGCATAAAACTTCTAGTTGACGGTAAATGTTTAGACTTTATTTCTGTGAGTGCTGGTGTTCCACAAGGCCTTGTGCTGTTTCCCGCACTGCTCCTTTCACATATTAATGACATAAAATCAGAGCTATCCACTGATGAGCTGTAGAAATTATGAGGGAGATGCTACTTATAACTGCCGCGCAAATATTTGACAGCAATGCTGCTTAAAAGAATAACATTATCGCAAATATATAGCTAAATAATTGTGTTTGACTTAAACTAGCCTTGCTTTGAGAATACACTATTATATAAAATCCACAGCCAGTATCGAAATACTTTTCCTTGACATCTAAAACGAAGTTCATATTCGAAGCCATTTAAAGCAGAGCAATTCACAATTTGACTATTTTGTCAATTATATAGCATCTATAACGAGAATTCTACTAAACTGTTCGTATACCTGTTGCTTCTTTCCACCATTGCTACACATCATTTCCATTTTAACATTGTGAGTGTGGTAGATGGGCGAGGTAGGTACCATCCTATACTATAAGATATGTACCTAGGTACCAGTATATGCCTCTGAGTACAGACGTTATGGGAGTAATATATTCTAATATTTAGATTTCCCCTAAGGAAGTCCATATATGATGCATGGTTATGTAGGTATACTAAAAGGATATATAAAGATATATTTTCATCACACTTGCTGTCTAAGCGCGCCATTGCTTGCATGCGTAGTGGGGGTAATAGAAAAGTGAAATTCCCTAAGGAGTAGGTAATAGAAATGTCAGTACGTCATTTAATAATATTTTGTCTTCAAATTTTTTTTGTCGGCAAGTGTGATGAAAAACATTGTATGCATCACGGTCGGTAAGTGGCATACTAACTCGAGTCATTAAAAGTCTCTTAACACTCTCGCTAGTATTTCCGTACTTACCTCCCTTGATGCACAATGTACTATTAAAACAATTAATTTCTTATGTGAATGCTTGGTAAAGGGCTCTTCGTCCTTCAGAACTACCTACCTATTAAAATATGTACTATTTATTTTTAAATTACCTACCCGCTTTCTAATGAGTGACCGGGCAAAGGGATGGTAAATACCACCCCCTTGCCCGGTCACTGATTATTCACTCTCCATAAAGATGTCATTCAAATTAATAACATCTTAAAAGGATTTTAGAATGATAAATATTGAAAGGATTATGGATCAATTATTGCATGAATAACATGCACGCCTTAGTATCGAGCCGTACTAAGAAATTTAGAATCAAGCATTCGGAACCTCTGGATTCTGGATCTATTTCTTGCTGCAATATAACGATGATAACGAGAACGAGAAAGTTACCTACATTACTGTTGATATTTCGGTTTCTTGTAGCGAAGAACATCGTTTATTGTGAAGGGATGTGTTGTTTTTGAAGAGCACACCGATCGTCTTAGCTTCAGAAGATCTCATAGGGCGTAAGAGTATAGTGACACATGTTTCATTTTAGAGTGGCGCGGCAGCAATGGTAGGATGGTGCGCTGAGCACGAAGGCGCGCTTGGAATGCACGGCCCTCGGCGTCGGTTTACAAATAGAAGGGCTACAAGCGTGGACTGCACGTGTCACGCATTGCCCCGATCAATCTTTTAGCACTGGTTCCTCAGCTCCGCCTAAGTACCACGTGCCCATATTCCTCTATATTCTTTTGAGACTATTGATAGAAAACAATCCACGATGAACATCTGTTTGAATGCATCTGCAGTCGTGATTATATACCGATTTGCTCGCTTAGACACTCCGCTCCTAATTTGGAATCATTTGCTGTCGATAAGCTTCCGGCGCGCGACGAAACGACAATGAGTTAGGTTGTTTAGAAGTTGAGATCCGGGAAGGGACGGGAGAGCACGTGAATGACATCTCGGAGGGTCTGTGGCGGCACAAGGAAGCCGGCCCTGAGGGCGCTGACCCCGCCGGACGTCACGGCTGAGAGAAGATGAGTGCAGAGCTCTTGTTCACGACAGCTACTGGCGCATCGTGCCCAAGCGAACCAGTGTAAGTGTAATCGTCAATTACTCATTGTTGTTACGGATCTGGAAATGAAGATACACTAGAACCGAGCTCACTAACAAGACGAAATGTTTTGGGAATCAAACGGCAGCTTGCCTCTCGCCCGCGCCTGTCACGGCACTGATCCCGCTCTGCAGCTGAGAAACCCAAATCACATTCAAATAAATCTTAATACTTATAAATCGAGCAGTAAGCAGATGGGGACAATGACCGCGGTTTCACAATCGTCCGCCTTCTGTTTACATGAGGTATAACATTCTTAGATAAGGACTTGCAGCTTGAAGTTTCATTTCAAAATTAGCTTTCAGTAAAAGCAAATTGACTTTTCACATGCTTTGTTACTCCTTATGATGAAAACCACTATGACTTCGTAGCAGTTTTTAATGGTAGTTAAAACTCCTTTATTTTTTAAAGGCTTCACTGACAGCTAAGTACAGCTAAGTCCCAAAAACAGTAAGTTTAAACAGTAAGTAGGTAGTAAATGTGAAAAACACAAATCAAATTATTTATGAAGTAAATATTTTGATCTGTGCTTTTTTATTTTTTCCCCAATAGTCACTCTCCTTAATAGGATAAACTATAAATATTGGATGTCATATACCAAAGAAAAAACGACCAAGATCACCAACGTCCGAGGTGGGAATCGAACCCACGTGCTCAGCTTTCGCGGCTGATGCCTGCACCGCTCGGCCACTCGGTCTTAGCAACCACCAGTAAATTCTCTCGGGTATATGCAATCCCTTACAAGGCTAGGCGCCTTTGACCATACTCTAAGGGCAAGCACTACATGCATGCACCCCCTATCAGAATACTTTTCAGTTTTCTAGAATAGCTAGAGAGTTTGAATTATTGGTGGCTAATTGATATTAAATTAAAATCCAATCTGCATTGCAGATTATTCGCCACCAAATTGCGCGATACAAACCGTGAAAAATTGTTTTGAAAAGTGTATAGTTTGTTTATCAAGGAGTTTGGTGGGAGAGCAAGATAGATAAGGCACAGCCCTATGAGCTGATAAGCGCCGGATTCCACGGCGATACACGCCCCACTGTCTTTCTCTGATTATGTTTAAATAGGCATACCTGTATCTATTACATTTGTCTCAGGCGCGGATCCAGAATTTCGTTCAGGGGGCATTCAGTTATGACATGAATACTTTATACAGAAATCTCTTTTACCAATAGTTAATAATCAGCACCTAGGTATACCTAGATCCAGTGTCAGTTGCCCCATTGCCCCCCCTTGGATCCCCGCCTGATTTGTCTATTTATGCGATATTGTATAGTATTCAAACTTCTATTACCGCAGTTACCGCAATCCAACCTAAGGATGCGTTTCCACCAGAGATGTGCGAGGATGTACATCCTCGCACATCTCTGATGGAAACGTAGCCTAAAAGTCAAAATACTGGTAGCATTAGTCGGAAGGAGAACTGTATTTAGGTATTGTTCTTTTACGATTAATCGTAAAGGTGCGTTCAAACTAAAAAGAGCATTCGCTGTTCTAACCTCCCACTCTACGAAATTCGATCGGTACACAAAACGTGATTGGTTGATTTCGTAGAACGGGCGCTAGAACAGCGAATGCTCTTTTGGTTTAAACGCAGCTTAAGGTTTTCCAAGATTGTAACTGTCATATTCAGAACTGAATTCAGAATTACTTTTTACTTGATAACAGTTCAATAAATGAAAAACCATGCGCTGTATAAAATGGTGCTAGTACGTTCAACAAAAATGTAGTTTATAATAACTGAATAGAGTCGAAAAGTGGTTGACCACATTTTTTGTTGACTGTACCTCACTCCTCACTACGGGCCCATTTCTTTAATGATACAAGACTAAGGGCTTGTTTCCCCGGATAAAATAGATAAATGTTAACTATCCTTTTCTTTTATATGCCTGGGAAATGGATAGCGATAATTAATTATCCTTATATGGATCTTGACACCTGTTTACCACAATTCTTCTTCTTCTAGTGCCGTCTGCTTATCGCAGTTTGGCAATCATCATGGCAATTTCAACCTTCGACACAGCAGCACGGAAAAGTGACCGAGTGCTTTTTTGGAACCATTGGCGTAGATTTTTAAGCCAGGATAATCTTCTTGCTCCCGCACTCTTTTTGCCTTGAGTTTACCACAATGTTCGTGCCGTTTACGAACAGAGTTTGTTATTGTTAACGAAGTGTCTTATCTAAAAGATAGATAAGTGAGATAAAATCAAATCCACCAATGAAAAGATGCAACAGATCTATTAACCCCTGGCGAATGTGCAGGCTTTATAAACTTCATTTATTTATTGTATTGTATTTATGTAATCCTCAAATGAACACTTACTTACTTATTTATTTGACGAGTCACAGCGGCATAAAATTATATAATCATGTGGAATATGCCTAATTAAACTTTTTGGAAATTTGAATAACCTAAAATAATAGGTAAATAAGATATTAATTAAATGCCAAGCAATTCGATTCCAACATAATAATTTTCATAGTTTATATTAGGTATAGGGTAATATAATTATATAGATATATTACATTGCTACCAATTTTTATACAGATTCTACTGAGGTAATGCAATAATATTTTGTTATAATACATTCATTTATAAATATTTTAAATGATGGAAATTACAGTTTATTAGATATTTATTAGAAATAGGTATTATATTTTTTTTAGAATTTATTTAAATTGATATAACAAATTTAACAAAAAATATCCAAAAAATATTTAAAAAAAATCGTGTTAAGTTATTGAATGTGTTAATATGAAATTGCAATACTATGCCATGGTTTTTATATGTGGTAAACAAATTATAGTACGAGCTAAGAGCTAGCGTGAAGGGCCGTGCGGGCCGGCTGCGCGGGCGCACGGGCGCGCACCCCCGGCGCTCCCGGGCCCCGTTCTACGCAACTCCGCTTCACTATTTACGCACCTGTCGCTCCTACAACTCTGCGCCTACCTGTAATCACGAAAAAAAATTACAATTTTATATATTTCATTTGTTTAGTTTGCCTTTTCTGGGAGCACTGTGAAACTGCGCGATTACAACGCATTTTTTCGTGTTTTAAGTGTTTTATTATTTATTTATATGACATTTTAATCCAAATAATTAATCGGACAGTAAGATTATCGGATTAGGAATTTATAAAATACAAACAAATATGTTAATTGTTTTATATTCATACAGGAATAAAGTTTTCCCGCGCGCTTGCAATGTGTTTGCATAGTTATTTAGGTAACAACGAGTTAGTTAATTTACTTATTATAATAAAAATAATGATTTATACAATAATAAAAATCCATTAAGTACTTATTATGATAAATAAAAAAAAGTTAAGGTTTTTTTAAATCTATTCATAAGCAATATCGAAGTCCAAGAAACTTCAGCATAGTATAAAGTTCCTTGATTTTAGCATTGTTTAAATAGTACCGTAGTAAGTTTCAATAATAGTATATCATGCTAAACAATTTCCAACTAAAAAACGCGAAATTAAATATTAGTTGAGTAATCAACCCATCCATACTTATCTTTCAAATTTCCCGCCAGTTTTGTACTGACAAGTTTACTTTTATCAGTCTTAAAGAAATCAATAAATTTAATTATAATTTATATTTTGTACTGAAGCCTATCAGCCTCTTTCCCCTTAATAAATCATACTTTCAGTTTTAATAAGAATAATCATTAGTTTCTGTCTTCACAGGTCGCACTGGTAAGGCAGCTGGTGGTATTTGTGTAAATTATACAGCGTGTTTTTCTTCATATGCTATAACTTCAAGGGAAGCTTATTTAGATCAAACGTAATTAATTTCTCTAAGAAACTGGTGTTTTAACTCTTACCGTTAATGAGTTATTAAAAAAATAAGTTTAATCACTGAACATGTGTATTGCAACCTTTATTACATTCATTGCTACTTATTTTGACATGTGCCGTCAGTCACCTGAGATTAACTTTTATTTTATTCTTAAGGTTCTCTCACACTTACCATTTCATTTATTATGTATGAAAACAAAAAAAAATATTTTTTATCGAATTTTCCAAAAGCCGATATACCAGACAACTTCTATTAATGGCCCAAGTAACCTGTCTAATTTATAGCAAATCGAAACGAACACCCTGTATATAACTGAGTACCTAAGCGTAGACATTTATAATAGTGATAAAATCTTATGAACAAAGGGGATTCATATTAATATGTAATTGTTTGTAAAAAATGTGTTTGTTTGTTGTGTAAAAAAAAACATTTATGTATGACCCTATTGTTTAGATAAAATCTAAACCATTTAATACTATATTAATAAAATAAATAAAAATAAATATCTTGGAACATCTTCAATTTTGATGTATTTACTAGTTTTTCATATCAAGGTAGTATTATTCGGACGTATAATAATAAGCAAATAATGTTAATACAATTTGGCGTTTTACATGCCCATTTGACATTTTATGCAACATTACGAGTAATATTTAAAACCTACACTTGCGGTTCTATACCGAGTATCCTTCCCTACACCATGTTTATTTATTTCCGCCAAGACCGTCGATGTGACTTATTTTTCAAAACAATAGGTATAATACAAACATAATACATCCTATTAACTATCATGCAATAAATATCCTAAAAACAATGTTAAAATAAGTTAACAATGTTGTAGAGATGTGAGGAGCGGCGCATGGCATTATTTTATTTATTTAAGCCTATTAAATATTTTCTATACTATGAATTTGATGTCGCTAAGTTTCCCTTTTTGACTTTGAGGGTTTTCGATATTTTTTCTGCCACCAGGCGGCGCTACGTCGGCGTGAGGTCCAAACAGCTGTTACATTCATAGATACTGCCCATAAAATATCGAAATGCTATTGTATATAGAAGTTTATTTATTTTATAATGAATTACGACTCGAACACGGTCGCCGCACTGAGGATTGACCTCCTAAAACATCGCGCAAAGTCACAGAACATTGTCCAAATGAGGATTTTCATATATTTTTTCTGCCACTCGGCGCCAAATAGCTGTCAGATTCATAGGTACTAAACATAAAATACCGAAATTTTGTTGTATTTAGAAGTTAATTGATTTTGTAATGGACTACGACTAGAAAACTGTTGCCGAACTGAAGTTTGAGCTCTAAAACAGGGGCGCAAAGTCACTGGTACTGAAGAAAATTACTAGAACTTTGTTCATTTTATAGGCTTGACTTGGAACAATTTTTTTTGTTTATTTTAGATAACGATATTCTTAAAGTAGTGGTCTTAAGAATAAATAAATAAAAAAATGCATAAAAAAATTAATTCGCGCATTTATTTTGATAGCTCGTTAGATCCTTCGCTACAGTGGTGCTGCCATCTCACCGCCCCATAGTGGCAGAAAAAGTGTTAAATACCCTCATTGACTTAGAACCGATTTTATTAAAATTATTAATTATTTTAGAGAACAATATTCCTAAAGTAATTAAATAAATAAAACATTTGTAAATTAAATTCGCGTATTTGTTTTGACAGTTCGTTGGACCTTACGCCACAATGCTGCCATGTCACCGCCCTATAGTGGCATAAAAGTATCAGAACCCCTATTTAGTGTACGCCCACATGTGGACACATTCACATCAAATAGGCATTTCCATAAAAACTTCTTGTTCTAGAATTCGAAACCACACAAAATGGACAGTCAAATTTGTGGATATGTTTTAATTTATTTTCTTTAGGTGTCATTTGTGGTTGTTGTAAGTACATATTATTGCTGTTGATGTCCTGAAAAATTATTAAATTTATTTTCTGAAAACTTCTTACCTTCACGCTTACATTTTTAAATATCCCGGCTTTTTCTACTGACTATTATATAATTTGTCAGACTATTATACTTTATTGTTACATAAAAATAACATTGCTTCAATGTTGAACGAGCAAATCAAAAAATATAATCGCTAAGAGTTGACTTCCCATAGAAAACTTACCGCCTTTTTGTTCTAACAATTCTTCCATATAATACATACTCTGTCGAACAATTCGTGGCAATATAAAATTACGGCAAATTCAAAAAATGTGGAAGCCAAGAGTTGTCTGGCCATAGAAAATTTAAATATGCCACCTTTTTCTACTGACAGGCAGTTTTGGACGGAGTATATATACAATTAAAATACA
The DNA here is from genome assembly GCA_025490895.1 of Thaumatotibia leucotreta. Lineage (NCBI taxonomy): Eukaryota > Metazoa > Arthropoda > Insecta > Lepidoptera > Tortricidae > Thaumatotibia > Thaumatotibia leucotreta. Next base: position 195,423 of record JALPQI010000657.1, on the reverse strand, counting down.
GAAGAAAAAATTGAGATATAAAAACAATGAAGTAGGCATGATTTGTTTGTCGCCAAAATAAGTTGTCAGGCTTACAGGCCCCATGGTGGCAGACTATCAGGCACCGGAGTGTTGCCAGCCTTTAAAAAAACATTCCGAGTACTTATACCTCAATTTGGTAATAGCAACTAAAGTCATTTGCACCTTCTCAGGACGTAGTTAAGGAAAAAGGATCAAGTCTACAAAATTCTGTGAACTAAATTTTAATCTAATAACGAAAGGAAAATAATTTATTAATCTAAGTGAGAAATTCCAGAGGTTGGATCTGGCATCCCTTAACTGGCACTAAAAAAGGCGGTAAATTTGAAAAATCGCGGGTTGGCAGCACTGCATTTGAATAACTCCAAATTCGTGTTTAATCTATGGCCTGTCTGTGGAGTAAATCTATGATTACACTAATGAATCCCATGTCTGGTTTAATTGATCGCCCGTATTAGACTTACACCCTGTATTATTTGCTTACATTGAAAGTTCAAGTTGAATCCACAATATTTTAAATAATTTCTACTGTAACCATTAATAATAGTTACTAAACTTTAAGCTTCCTGTACTTAAAACAAATGTGATCAAAGTGTAGCCAGTAAATAATAACATTAATAACTAAGGCAGGTGTGCTATTATATAAGAATTTCAAGCATTTGAGGTTATTAATTATGTTTTCTCTATTTTCCTTTTTATTTGGTCGAATCAGTTGAATATTTCTCAAAGTCGTAATCATTATTCCATATTAAAACATAGTCACATGATAGGACATGTAAACATTTTTTTTTTTAATTATTGAACTAAAGGGCGCGGAAATAAGTTGTTTTTCGATTGATATTGCTGCTTTTTATTAGCTTAAAATTGTGGCCATTTTTTAATTTTAGTTACATTGCTACTGACAAAAAAATTTTAGACTGTCTGTATATTTATTTTAAGTAAAAAAACATTAAAAGTTATAAGTTGTCGATTTCTAACAATGAACTTTTGACAGTTATAATTTAATCTTTATTATTATGAGGGTAAGACTCGCCATTTTTTCGATAGTCTTAACATCATATAAATAAGGCTCATTTCTAAACTGTCAAAAGTTAAATTCTTTGAAATCTGCAACTACAGTTAGTTTTAACTCGATTATTGATCCTGATAATTATTAAATAAAGTAGCACTGAAATATACTCTGTTCAACAATCTTAGTCAGTAGAAAAATAAAGCAAATTAAACATTTGTAGGCTCGAAGAGTTGGCTGCCCATAGTTATAATATATAATTTGAATCCGCCGCCCTTTTTTGGTTCTCTTGCCCAACCCAACAGATTATTCTGTGCGAACAGAGCTTAATACTGTCAATACACTGTACCTATAGAGGATGGCCCAAAAATAAGTGCATTTCCGCTGCCAGTGAGGCTTTGGGAAGCAGAAGAAGCCCTTTAGACCCCTAAGGAGCTTAGCGGTGTAAGGGGGTCTTTGTCTTTTTTTAGAAATAAATCCAAGTTTCAGAAGTAGTAGTCCTAGAAGTTATAGTACCTAGCAGTAGTAGGTACGTATTTGAATCCTCCTTAGCTTCTAGGCGACCTATTGTGAATCCCAAAACCTCACAGGCAATGGAAATGCCCTTATTTTTTGACCACCTTGTATAAACAATAGAAGGAGATGGCAATGTCTAATATAAATTTTGCGCTTCAAAGCAGGTTACTAGACGAGACAAGAGACAGTCGAGTAAAAACGATATTAATCCTATTTCTAGGTCATAAATTATGACCAGCTCTGCTAATGCTGAGCAGTGCGGCACTATCTACTGTAGATACTGCAACCCTTAGGTATAAATTATAATCAAACCTAATAGTCTGGCAAAAAGAGTTGCCACTAAAAATGCTTCAAACTTGTTGTAATAAAATAGCAGGAGTGATATTTAATGTCGACGAAAAGACAATTTTGTATTTCGCAATTTTATTTGCCACTTTAGTCAGTGAGACTACAATTTGCCAGTAACCACCAAACTACCAAACCAGTAAAAATCTAATCAGAATTTGGTAGATCTTCTGCGTATTCTATTTTTAAACTAAATATTATACTAAATTTAATGAGTTGTAAAACTACTGTTAATTTTATCAGAAAAATATTATTATTTAAAATGTTTAAAATTGGGGTGCGCCAAAGTATTTATAAAATTGCAACTTAGATTATTGGAACTCCGAAAATTTTTCTTATACAATTTAACTTCATAATGATCGGTATTTAGAATAATCTTTGTTCATAATCATCATCACATAGAATTATTTATGTTCATAATATTGTTTTTCATACATATTTTTAGTACTAACTTTTATGTTTATATAATTTTTCACTATACTTATTTTATGCTATATATTCTAATGTTATAGGTATTTATTTTTATCTGTACTGGTTTTATGTATGAATTATTTTTGTTTAATTAAATATAAACCGTACTATTACTGTAAACTAGCTACCTGCACAAATCAGGTTGTGGCAGAGTAGGTACTGTACTAAACGGGTTCCCTCTAAACTTTTTTTGTCCGAAACGCTTAGGACATAACAGACTTGGTATAATCTATTTTGGCATCAACTTAATGAGACAGAAACATTACTTGGCTTAAATAACAATATTTAGAATATTATTTTGTCCGAAAATATTTTGGCATATCATTAATTACGCCGAGTGTTATAAGACAGAAATTAGATTTGCATTTTTTTTTGGGCATGTAGCCACATGTTCGAAACTTGCCTTTTTCGTCAGACAGAATTTGCTGTGAGGGTGAAAATTTCTGCAGTGAGCGAGCGAAGCGAGCGAACAAAACCTTCCGGGGCAGATCCGACTCGGATAGGTTAGGTTAGAAGACTAAGGCGGGAGCTTTGCTCCCGCCTTAGTCTTCGAGGTTATTTTTTTTTAGCAACCTAGAAAGTACTCAGTTCAGTAACACAGTAAGTAACGTATAGAATATTACTACTACCTCGATTATACTGAGAGGTTGTATTATTCCTTCTCTGTTATGCTAAAACAAACTATGCCGATACTTTTTATGCACATCCAGATTATGCCTCATCATAAATAGGAGCATCGAAATTATGCTCGAATAATATTCGAACAACTCGAAATCTGCCACAAAGAAATATGCTAAAGTTGAGTATGTCACAACAGTTTCTGCACAAAGCCCATTATGACTACATAGTTTATGTTATTCATAAAAGAATTATACTACAACAGAGTGAACCTAATGGGAAAATGTTTATAAATAAACAATTTATTTCAAATAACTTTATGAGTATAGATTAATCTACTTGACGACTTTAGGAGGATAAAATTTCGAAATAAAAATCGTTATGAACATTGTAGGTAGAAGTATAATTTTTAGTAAGAAAAAAAGTATGAGAAAAATTTTTCGGAGTAATGATGATTATGAGTAAAAAACGGTATTAGTAAAAATAATCGAAGAAAAAATTGTATAAGTGCCAATATGGACCCTTAAAATTGATATAACAGCATACAGGTAACAAACATTTGGATTAATTTACAATATTGTGATTGTTTGAGAAAATTTCTTTAAACTATAATTATCCGCTGAAGATAACCTATATCTAACGCGGTATCTATATACTTTTGATTTATAAAAATTTGAGGGTAGGTAGATTTAGAAAATTCTGCACAGCGTTCCACTAAAGATAAAATGGATTGTGAATAGACGTACTTTCTAGTTTAAATTGTATTACTTAATTGCGGTATAAGTACCTATAAAGAGAAGAGTAATCATGTAAAGTATTAAAATTGTTGCAAATGATACCTATTTATGAGCCAACAATTATAATTTGAAACTTGTTGGTATCTAACTTCATCAAGTCGATGATTATTAAAATAATTGTAAGTGTAAACCAGTTTCACCTACGAATAGAAACATTTACTGAATAAATCTGGGTAATTTAAGTAATTAAGAAATAAGTTGGTTATTGTATTTTTTCTTTCTTTCTGTGGCATTTATTTTGAACGTTAGTTCAATTGGTAGCGTGTTTCAAGTCAATTGTACTGACTACTCAGTCAGTGATTGCTAAGTTCGAGCATGGTGGAGTGGTGAGTTTCCTGCGCTGGAGTCTGGAGTGGAGCTGACACCGGCGAGGCGCCCGCCACGTGGCTCGCGGGCGCGCCGCGCTCACGGCACGGCGACGCTGCATGTCAGTTTTCTGGAAAAATTGTCAAAAGTAGCACATCGGGGCGGCGTGGCGGCGGCGGCGGCCGAGCAATTTGCGCAGCTCCTTGTGCATGTGTGGGTTCTTGTCGCGACCGTTTCTTGCCACGGTGTGCGCGTACACGTACACGTAAAGTGAAGGTCGAATATTTTGTCCCTACTCCGCGGTTTATTGGCGTTCACGAGTCGGCGCTGTGATAATGAGGTGTCGTCGTCCCGTTCGCTCCACGGACGGCCGGAGCCCGCGGAAAGGGACGGGTGGCGGTGTGCGCGTGCGTCGGAGCCTCCGCCGGCGCCGGCGCGGCCTGCCCTCATCAGTCTCCCCGCAGCGGGGAAGTGGTTCGCGTGTGCGACTCCACATCGCTCGGGCCGCGAGTGCCCTGCGCCGCGCACGAATATTTTTAGATAACAGCTCGAATAATTTATTCGCGAGTCAGTGATCGCGCGCATTTTTGCGGATATCGGTATCTGCGATTGCGGGCGCGCATGAGCTGCACGGTATTGCGCGGCGGCGGTGGTCGGGCGCGGGCTGCCGTCGCCGACGACGAAGACAACCCGATAGGTAAGCTGCGCACTTCCTGCGCGCTCGCCGCCATGATCGGTCGGAACGTCACTTCCGCCGAGGACCGGAACCTGCGCTGGCGACGACGACGGCTGCGCCCGCGCTGCTGCCCGCGGCAGCGCGCTGCGTCGGCGCCTCGCTCAGGTCAATGAGCGACGGCTCTCGATTCATAAAATGTCGATTCCATTCACGCCGTGGCGCGATGCTACGCCGGCCGTTCACTCGCGACCCTCGCGTCTTCGAATATTCATGTCTTCATCGATAACATCGTAACCCCTGACTTCTTTTTGTATTATCACGTTTTTAGTGAGCGCCGCCAGTCGGGCCGGATTTCGTGCGATGTGCTGGAAACAAAGTGTAGTTTAATCATTTATGATTCCCGATTAACTGTGAAAACTTAGTGAATAGTGAATTAAATGGTGATCCTCCGTCCGTTACAATGGAATGTTGCGACCGGTATCGTAAGACTAAATGGAGTTATTTTTTATTTATTTTTATATATCCACAAGTTTTTTTTTGTTATTTTCCCCATTAATTTATTACGGAATTTTGCTATCCGAAGTAATTTAATCCATTATATTTGAATTGTCGGTGACTGTTACGCCATTATTGGTTTAAATTCAACTGTCAAAAAACCGACTTTAACGGGAATATGTTCTTTTATCACATAATTTCGATAACTAAATGGTTATGTAGGTAGTTTAAAGTATTAGTTCCCGGCGGTTGGCAGCCCGAGCAGCCGAGCGTAGCGCGCCGTCCCGCTCCCGCGCCGATCTAACCCCTGTTCATTGCCCCCTCGACATACCCTCACTGCTTATCTGTATCATTTACACAACTGCTTTCTTTTACTTTTGAGACATAATTAATTTTGTGCCAGTTTTGTCTCGGAAAAATTAAATCATTTTCCATTATCTCACCATAAAAATGAAATCTATCGTGTGAAGTGGGCTTATTCTGAAAAGTAACGTATTAAGGTATTTCCTTTTTATTTTTAACTTCATGTAGTCTTGAATAACATATTTTACGTACCTTTATTTTTCCTTATGAAATTGCATAAATTCGCAGGACAGAAAATCAAATCGCACTAAAATTTAACGTTTTAAATGTAGGTAATAAGAAACCTCTCATTAAAAACAATAGAAAATCTTATTTTATACGTATTATTAATTGTATATTTACAGGTAATTTACATGTTTAAATAGCGATTATTAAAAAACGTGTGAGTTAAAAAACTTAAAATACGGTAGGACGATTTTTTATTTGTACCCTTAATTTTGTAATAATTTTAAATAAGATCCGTTACGAATTGTGCTAGCTTTTAATAATCTGACGAGCTTAGAAATCTGTACGAAATATTGAGCAAGGTGTTTATCTTGTGACGTCGGTGGGAACTGTGCGCGATTATTTTAGCTTTGATTACGTATTGCCTTAGATGTATTAAATCGAGCGTGTGATGACGAGATGAGTCAGGTGCTACGTCATGCCTCGTGCCCTGTCATGACGCGATCGCCCTTTGGCCTGTCACTCTTGTCACTCGCGTATTCACGCCTACTGCGACCAACGGTAAGTAGGCACGGAGTGCGTGGTCCGTTTCCGCTGAACAGGCGTGGGCGCACGTTTCATAACCACTTCCTCTCGCTTCTTCCGAACGTGGGTCATTCCCTATTTAATTGTAACGTATAATCTTCCGCGTCATAACAACTCTATTACCTCGTTTTTACATTATGGCCGTGGCTGTTTAAATGTGTCGTCGTTAGCACCCCATTTCCGGCTCAAAAGTCGTGCTCGATAACCGAACGGCAGATAGCGGACGGGTCCACGTCGCTTCACACATTGTGTGCCATTCTGACATTCCCAGCCCCACGATAAGCCATTAAGTCTCTTCAAAAAAAGCGATCATTACAAAAGGATGTAAAGACTGCACCGGCGCCGAACCTTCCCAGAAACGGGGCCATTCTTATTCGCGCTCCCGCCTTATTCAAGGGTTTTTTGGTTGTTTTTTTCACGGGAGCGGTCCGCTTGAGAAATTCAAGGAAATGGCTTATTGGGTTTCGCTTAGGAGCGAGCTTATCTCGGGGTGTCGATCGCCGGAGCCTGGGAACGACCGCCACTCCACGCCGGCCCCACACTCAGCCTCTAGCTAGCTGCAACTAACACCAATTCATTATCCCACACACATCGCCAAATTACTCACTTTCGCTCGACGCCAATTTGTTAATTAACATTAATCACAATTAACATTAATCTTCAAATTAAGTATACATTTTGTAGCAGTTCTAGCAATTCTCTCACAATAATGGAAAATACGTAAACTCAGTCTAGGCCCCTAGTAATACCTAATTCTTTTCAGCCAGATTCTGAAGTGCAAAATACGGAAGTAAAATTAAACGGCATGAAATTTAAATGAATACCTATGTTCAAATTAGAAAGTAATAAAATACAGTATTGCGACAGCAATGTTCCCACTGTTTATTTTGTCTTTGTACGATAATTTTATTTAATTATTTTCGACTGTTAAATAGCAAATGCATTAAAACCATTATTATGTTTCTGTCTGCAATGATGACAGAAATAAAGGAATGTAAAACCATTGCTTATATTTGATTGTTCTAAAATTCGTTCGTTGGGTTTTTTCAGGGTCCTGAGGGCGAAGTACCGGCGTGCAAGCAACTCAACAGAACGGAAGACGATCAGGGGAGACGGCAGGAAAAAAAAAGAGATGAAATCAGAGGGAAGAGAAAATAGAAGCTGCGAGAAAAGAAGGTGCGATTTAAATAGGTACGTTTAATGAATGAAGCCATTTAATTAATGTTGTTAAACATAATGTGATATTATTGTGGAATGATTGGCTGACAGGCAGATAACCTATTGAACGTGAGGTCCGGGTTCGATTCCCGATTGTAACCTTACTATTGTACCTAGTATACCTACACAGGTTGATTTTAAACCCAACGACATTGCTTTTGACAAAATACTACATAATTTTACTTAAGAAGTCACCTTTGTTAACTAACTTAACTATATTTTGGATACTATTTCATACTTCGATTTAAAACTGTTGTCTGAACCCTTTTCGAGATTGAATGCTTTTAAATAATAATCGTTGCATTTCGGGAGTCTTACCCTGGAATTGATGTAAACTACTTGTATTGGTGGAACAACAATAATCATTTTCATTAGCTATGGCGATCTGCCCTGGTTTGAGGTCCCAAGTGCCCCGCGATTATGCAACGCGCAGTTGCACGTTGCACTTGCAGGTCAGAGGCCCTTATTGAGGGCAAAGGGAAGTAATAAATCTGTCGGCGCGAACAATGGTGCGATAAGGTGCACCTTGCGTTCGCGCCGAAAGCGATAGCGCCCCTCCACCCTGCGCGGGGACCCCCTCAACCTGCCCAGGATGCTTAGCCAAGTTGCCAATCGCTTACGCTTAGTAGCGTATCGTAGTTTTCCCTCTTTGTCACTCTTTCATATTAGTGCGACAAAGACAGTTAGCTGCCTTTCGTTTACGATTGACGATTAAGCGTTATCGATTGGCAACTCGTATAAGCACCCTGGACAAACACTAAGTCCTTCAAATTCACCATATATACATCAAACTCCTCTGCGCCGTATTCTCATTCAAATCAACATCAATTGCCAGCTTATTGTAAGAACGCACATGGATTTTGGAAATTCGTTATCGAAATGTCTCTTATAAACGCCTTATTTATCCAAGGCATATTAGATTCATCATTTTCGTAGGTAAACACATTAGGCTGATGGGTAAAATGCTGGGGAGCTACCACGGTCTACTAATGCGATTCAGTTTAGGACGTATTTAAATCGTAATGTGTCAATTCCATAGAATAACAGTCAAAAACTGATAAGCCGAACCTAAACTGTCGCAAAATCGCATTTAAGAGATCATGGTGGGTTTCAAATTCGGGTTTTTTTTTTGATTCGTAGTTCCTACCTAAGCGGACCACGTACTTTTGTAATTATACAGGTAAAAATATGCCAGATCAACAATTTCAACATCCACCTAAACTGCCGCTAGAGGCTAAAACGCTGTTTTTCTGCATATTTTTTTACCTAGTAAACCATGCTTCAGATCCATTCGCTAATACAAATTGTTCGTAGATGGTCGCCAAAAGCTATAACGCAGGTAACTTTTTACCAGTTTATACTTACAGCAACTGAATGAAATTACTGACTTTCCTGTCATTCCCAATTAAAATCACATTGAAGCATATTTTTATTCGTCCTTTTTCTCTTGCCTACCCTTTTATGGTTTGTTAAAGCAAAAAATCGTATTCAAATCCATGCAATGATCAACTATGTACCTATGACCATTTCTTAACGAGACCTTATAATGGGTTAGCATTTTCACGCAATAAAAGAAATAGATTACATGAAGTAAATAGGTACGTGTCAAATGTAGTGATAAAATGTGATAATGAAATATTTAATCGTATTCGTCTAGCTAATAAGTTAAATGTTGAGAAATACGAGGCACCCAAACTAAAATAAATCTACAAATTTACTGATATAACGTTTCCAGAAGGTTCAGATCAATTTACGGACTAATAAACTCGACACTCGACCAAAATTAAAATATAATTTTAGTCAAGTGTAATTAGTTAATTAATAGTTATTAATTAATAATTGAGTAAAGCGAGCGCATAGCGACAACTGATAGGTGGTTTTGGCATTACGTTACTGATAGGCACGATACCTATAGCGAGGTGGGAAGGAGCTTGGCATGGCGTAAACCTTATCGGTCAATGACCTTCACACCTAAATGGAGCCTCACATCTCGCCCGGCTGCGTTTGCTCGCTCGCACAACTTGCCCGTCAATCAATATTTCCAAACTTAAATTATCTTCTCCAACGCATAATTATTAACTTTTCGGAGACTGAAATAGTCAACACCAAGGAAATATTTGTTTAGTTAAGATAGATTTGTCTTGTAACGTTTCTCAAAAGTTGACGGTTTCTGAGAAAAATCTACTTAATGAAAATTCTGTGAACCGAAAACAGTTTACGAACTAAAATTAAAAAACCACGTTTAGATTGTCCTTGTGCTTTTTGGGACTTGATAAAAATGATTCTGCTTTAATTTTAAAATTCTCAGATATACCTACGAAAGCTTGGCCGAATACGTGTACACCTAAATAAATAATTCATGGGATCTCCACAACGCGTAAGTAGGTTATTAGTACTTCAACGTATTATTTTGTAACTAAGGTTAAACCGAGCAAATAGGCCAATGTTAGTTTGACGATAGAAGGTCTTCAGTAGCACGAGAGTACGGAGTGATTGTTCGATTATGCTTCTTGTATTTAAACAAATAAAATATGTATATCTGCTTGATCTTAAATATCAGAATTGTTCAGAGTTGAAATGCCTTTTGGTTACCGTGGAAGATTATGTATGAATAGTTAGTAAATAAAGTACATTAAGGTGTAATTAAAACAAAATTTGTTTTTGTAGATATATTTTCTCCTAGGAACGGTACTTAGGTATGCAATATTGTAATGGCGTTATTAACAAATGTTTTGCAAATTGTAAATTCCGATGAAATCTTGACCGTGTCGTTTTATTTGTATTTGTAAAAAAAAATCATAAGAATGGGGCAGGTAGGTATATCGGTATTACCAGTACCAGATAGTCTTGTTTCGTTATAATCTAGTTCGATGTATAAATGTGTCGACACAAAGGTGAGGTAGGCGCCAAAGAGGCCTTGACCCCTTTACCGCGCGCTGTCGCCACAATGGACTATTCCGCGACACCCGACCCGCACGAGCACCGCCCCCCATTTCGCGATCGCCTCACACGCATAGTCTTAAACAAACCTTTATATCTATATACCCATATATACCGTTACTAAAAATTATCTTACGCCACATAGGATCCACAATTTGTGACCGATTCGCACGTCATTCAGTGAGCATTAACGTGTAACAGCCGTTTACCTCCCCAGATACATAAATTGGTACTCCCATTGTGAACGGACTCGCCGTGTTGACTTAAACGATAATCGAAATAATCGTGACACGGTAATGTCGGTCATGTTAGTATGTAATTAGAGGCGACGAGGGGGACAAGACGAGGCTAACAGAATTCGGCGCGGGTCGTGGCCCGCGCCCGTGCCGTTGAATAATACATACCGCGCCGCGCCCTGGCGCCGCCGCCGCAGAAACAATACGCGGAATCTAGGTTCTAGACACACGGTGACCTCTCGCAAGATGTCGCCCTGAAAATGAAATGTAGGTACACAGTATTCGCCTTGAAACGGCGGCGCGCCAGCGCCGCGCGCCCCGCGCCGCCCGCCTCGCACATAGATTAAACAATAATTACTGGCTTTATGCCACATTCATAATATATAAAAATTGTACAACTGAATACGAATCGTGTAATGCATTAGGACCGGCGTCTTTGAAAGCGATAGCGGTCGCCTCGCGCCGTCATATGATCTGCCGCTGGAATTTGTCTTCTTAGTAAATAATTCAATAAGCGGGTACGCAATCGGAAGGAATGCGAAGCGTCGGCAACATTCGTCTTGTGAAAGCATTATGCGAGTTGTTTACTAATTATTACACGAATACTATTGTAAATACCTAGTCATAGTTTGGCTTATAATGATCGGTTAGTTTTCTATTGTTTCTTGAATCGATTTTACAATACCTAGTATCTGAATACTAAATCCATTACCTAAAATTTATGACACATTCCTGAACTATTTGAGATATCACTGTCAAGTATCTAGTGCTTATCTTTATTGGTTACTTTACATTGTCAGCAATTATGCCAAGTGTTGACTTACAACACTTTAGAGCGTCTAGACGACAAGTTCATTGTATCTAGGCAATATTGTAGAAATTACTCAAGTATTGATAACATTCCATACAAAACGAGTGGTACTTTTGTATCATAAGATCATAACAAACACAGCTTCGCACCTTACTTGTTCAATAATTTTATTATGTTATTAGACATAACGTAGGTACCTACGGCTATACCGCTATGCACTTGAATCTAGGAGGCGCTTGCGATCCTTCGAGTCGTAGACAAGCGTAGCAGCGCGTAGCGGCACTACGCGTAGCAGTCGGGCGGTGAAAGTCGGCCCCCTCACATAGTCCACATTTATTTTACCTACAACCTGTAATTTTAACTATTTTATTCTTTTGCTGGTTTGTAAGACTATCATTTTGAAATTCTACCGTTCAATGTCCACATGTCCATAACGATTTTGTGACATCGACGCTGATTAAATGATAACTTAGGCCCACTATATTTTACCTTAAATATTGCTAGGTAAACCGGACGGGCGTGACAAGGGGGCTAAAGGAAGACGAGACGTATTCTTGAAAAACTGCGTGCTTATTGAAAATCATGTCACATTTACGCACTCACGATCAAATTTAGCTGTGGTTAAATGTCGGTTAATTACGTGAAGTTAATATGCAGGAGGCGCGCTGCACGTAGCGACCATTAGGGCGGCGGACATCGGTACCGATAGATACAAATGCAAACACATTGATAATGTTCAATTCTGTCACACACCACTAACTGTACCACAAATAACGACGTGGCCTGTAGATCAATCCAAGAAGTCAAATCGTATATCAAAGCCCAAACAGATAATTTACCCCATAATTTTATTGAAACGTTAATCGAGGATCTTTTTATATCAGTTCCATAGGCTGGCCATAAAGGAGCTTTGCTGCAGAAACGACCCGAGTGGACGTTCGAATCCTTCTTCTGCCAGCGCAGACTCAAAGTACCTAGGTACGTTGAGAGGGCAGTGTGCCTATTATCATTCTTAAGGGACCTCGCATACTCACTAACCAGCGGCCTCTCCTGAGATGGGAAGCAACAAAAGTGCTGACTGATAAAGCATCCCATTTAGAATGCAAATTGCCTTTACCATGTAAATATACGTTAATAAGTAGGTACGTTCTTCTCTTAGCCCAAGAAATCGGTTACAAGTTAAACGTGTACTCGTGTACTGGACTGGTAATTGCCCTTAGATGTTATCAGCAGTTATTAATAAGATTTGGGAGTGTTGGCGAGCATTTATTGACCTTATCTCCGGTTTGCGCTTGCGCTTTCTTTGGTGCCCGTTAATGAGCGTGTGCTCACCGGAACGGGCCTAGGGCTGGCTCTAAGTAATAGGCGCACTGGCTAAATCCCAGAAATTACCAGCCCGACAGTCAAACAACAAATAATTTTGAAATCATAGCAGTACTATACCTTCGAGCCCTATTAGTTTCTAAAGATCTGTTAGGTTTGTTTCTTTTGATATCCCATTATCTTATCCAAAAAATAGGTCTGCGCGTAGCTATATTTCTATCTTACTGTGTGGAGAGTAAAGCTACTTGTTAAGCCTTATGATGAAGTAAATGTGGTCTGAATCGATAAAATTTGACCAACTCAACATATTTTTCTTCTACTCCTAGCAGGAATATCAAGAATTTAAAAACCGAACAGCACCCTCTGTTAGTTCTATTAGGTACATCTTCGCTTAGGAGGCTGCAATGACAGAAAGTTGCTGGGAATTTCCTAGTTTCGCGGTAGGGCCCTTGCATTGCTGGAGCTTTCTTTGGCCCGTTAATGAGCCGCGTGTGCGCACCGGAACGTGCTCGGGAACCTGCGACTAGGGCTGTCGCAGTAATTTACTTAGCCAAGCAAAACCTAAAGGTGCGTGCAGACCGAAAGAGCATTCGCTGTTCTAGCGCCCGTTCTAAGAAATCAACCAATCATGTTTTGTGTACCGATCGAATTTCGTAGAGTGGGAGGTTAGAACAGCGAATGCTCTTTTAGTTTAACCGCACCTTCACTCTTTTGGCGCACAAAGTTCTCTAATTAGCTGCTTTTCGTAAATAACATTAATCTACGGTACGACTCTCGATGTAGTGTTTCGTGACTCCCTTGCTAAAATATTCTGCACACAGATTAGGGACGCCATTGGGCTTTTATTTGGCAAGACCAACACACAGCTAAACCATGCATACATTTTGAGTTCAATTAGTTCTAGCGTTTCGTGTGAACTGTTTTCGAGGGAATTCAACGCAGAGTCCCGGCATCGGCATTCTGTTGTATGTTTTGATAACAATAAGAAACAAACAATTTTTTAATTTGTAGTAGCATTGCATTCACTTTTTCCTACTGATCGCTCATCATTTAAATGGAGATGTCAAACCTCCCGGCTAGGTTAACTGATATTGATTATTCATAGAAAGGGTCCATCAATGGCAGTTATGGGTATTTTAATCCAGCATCTCTGGGTAACAAAATGCTGTGACGAAACCAATCAATGGTAACCCTAGCGAGTGGCGGTGTGATTGAGTCATTACCTGCCTACGTAACTACTCGAAACATTGGATTCGGTACTTCATTTCAATTATGAAATGTAACTGTTTTAACTGTCTGATGCACCTGCTTGATGACTTTTATTTTGAAATACAAAAATGAACAGTTAGAAGTAAGGGAACTGTAATCAATTAGGTAGGTAGGCAAGTATATATCTAAATCTCTACATTTCTCAGGAAGACAAAAAGTTTTAGAAATGGACTGAATAATTTATAATTCTATTAAAGCTAACTCTGATTTCTTTAAAAGTCTCTAACGGAAGAAGACTTGGTATGCGGGACGAGTCCGAGCCGATCACGAGTCCGTGATCCGACTGTCAGTAACGATACTTTCGGCGCTACGAATAGAGAGAAGAGTCACAGTTTAAAAATAAAACTTCTCAATAATGTAAGTACATTGTTCTGATCTCGAAATAGGTCCGGCTGAAGCCAGTGCCAAATTTTTTAACAACTCTGCTCGAGCGATTGCGGCCGTTGCGGCGCTTTTCAATTCCAAATATGTAAGTATTGTTCGAAATTTATTATGCAACCAACGAAAATCCACTCGGTCAAAGGAGTAAAGCTCGTCCCGATGTCTAGATTCGGAAATAAATATACATTACATCAGGGGCGGGTGGCGCGCGGCCGTTGCATCGCGCCCTGTCCGCTATAAATAGCTCGGCGGTCCCTTAAGGCGCGGGCGCATGTTTCCGGGCTGGAAGTGTGTCGTTTCCGCTGCGAGCGGTCGTTGACGCTGTCAGCCGCCGCGAATAGCCGCGTGCATTGTCGCCGCGCATTCCCCGCCGCTGGCGGCGTCGACGACGTTTTTAAATAGAGGAACGATTACGAGCGTCTGGCTTCGGCGGCGCCGGGCTCGTGACCGCGCGAAAGTGCAGCGCCCGACGCGTCACGGGCTATTTGCGTTGCGACGTCGCAACTGCCCACCGCCGCCGAGTCGCGCCGCTCCGCAGCTCCGGCGCCGCTGGCACGAGCCCGGCCTGCGCACGCGCGCCCGACCCGTATTTCAAAATATATACAAATCTGTCAAAAACTGGATCAAGGTTAAGCGAGTCTTCCTGTCTGCTTAACTCCTGCTCCATTCAATTGGTCTGCTTCTGTTGAATTATTTTACCACAGAAGCAGATTAATTTCATCCCGATGTGTAACTACTCAAAAGCTTAATAGAAGATTGGAAAAATATTCTGGACAGAATAAGCAAAACTGGCTTCAAGCGGCTTTATTCAAGTTATAGGTAGTCTTGGTACTCTCAGCCTGACATGTTTCTACTTCAAGTTATGTAAACATTGCAAGTTCATCGAGCAAAGGTGTCATTCGAGCGAGAGCCTCGCTGCGAGGCTGAGTGTGCGACGATTGCATTCGCAGCTTGAGCGGCTCTACAGTCGCGGTGAATAAATTCGGAGGGAGGCGCGCTGGAATGCGGGAGGCAAGCGGCGCGGGCGGGGGGCGCCGTGCGACTGGCGCGCGCGGCGCTGTCCCACGGTCGCGGGCCCCCACTCCGCACCCCGCTTACCCCTCGCCCCCTGCCCCGACCACTTTCTTTCGCGCCATAAAGGTCGTTTCAAATATTTCGGAATGCTGTTTGGTGACATTTCACCGGCGCGAGCGGCGAGGGAATGCAGCCTGCAGTCGACACGAGGCACTCGAGTGCGCTGCGCGAACGGCCGCGGCCTGATTCTGTCAACGGTGCTGTGGCTGCACTCCGCTCGACCCCTTCATGATCAGATGCACCCTACACGACTTGCTCAACGCTTCGCGCGATCACATCCTAAGCGATACAGTTTTGTTTCCAGAATACAGTCGTTTGCACTTGTATCGTTCTAGAACGCATACCTATGTGCAATGCAGTAGTTAGGACTAATGCTGACGTCAGCTCATCAGCGTATCGGAGCCACTGTGCGTGTAATTACAACACTTGCGGACACGCTGACGTCGCGGCCCCTTTTGATGAAATCTTACACAACAGAGAAATAACATAATAATATGTAAAATGACATAACTTTACCTTTATCGTATACAAGTTGAACAACGGGTTTAGGTACACATCGGATAGACATTTTGGAGCCTAGGCGGGGCCCGGTTTGTAAACCTCGATGACTTTCCACACCGATGTGTGAACTAAGTTACTCCAATTAATAGATTCGTTCCAATAGCAAACATCGAGTCGGAGAAAGCAGTGACGGCTTAGGTCAATGTCCGACGGAATTCACACCGACCGACCGCCGTGACGATTACGAAGAAATGTGGCGTAACGCTCTAAAATGTCAAAAACCGCGCTCGTTTTCCCATTCCGGGAAGGCGAGCGGCGCGCGGCCGCGGCGAGACGTCGCGGTGCTCGCGCGAGGTACAAAGCCCTCCTTTTATTGATTCGCGCTTCGGTCGCTATGAATGGAATGCGGCGGAGGTTGCGCAAGCGCCTAGCACTGCGGCGCTCGACGGAATGCGCGGGGCCCGGGGCCCGGGGGTCGCTGCAACCTCCGCTGCACGCGGCCATTCACGCCGCCGCTGCCGCTGTGTGGTCGGCGAAATAACTCACCGTTAGAGCCGCGGAATGCTCGCTCTATCTCTATACTTACCTGCGCCGCGTCCCGCTCCTCCCGCCGCCCCGCACCGGTGATACCGGAAAGCGAGATACCTTGATAACGAACGAGATCTCAATCCGAGACTACTTAACTATCTCTTACTTATGTGTTTATTGCTGATGATAACAATTTAAGGAATGCGGGTCTTTAAATAAGATGCCGCAGGCCTTCATTAACGCGTTAACAGTTGTAACATTTGAGCGGAATTCTCGAGTTTAACAAAAAGTGTCGTAATCGCCCCCTCTCATAAATACGACATAGAAAGTTGACAATGGCGCGGACCTACAATGCAAAATACTTGAAGCGTTCCCAATAAGCAATAGCCATTTTGCTAACAAAGTTGCAGGCAATGAGTTGCTTAACTGTTTAACATACCTACGTAACGCGAATATGTTGTGCGGTGCCACATTAATTATACTTGTAAGTTAAGACTAAGAGGCTAGCTCGCTACAATGGCAGTGTTTAAGCCTGTTAACAATAACACATTAACGGCGCAGCGGACGATGTGCATAATAAATGATACTTATACGAATTCGCATTCGCAGCCAGCGCGCACTGCATTCTGGAGCAGTCGATTGTTACACGAATAATGACTGACTAGCGGTCGCTTGCTCTCGCTGCCCACTGCATGAGGGCGCTACGTAGGCACCTCATAGTGACATTTAATATAAGCTTCATTATTTAATATTCAATTCGCCTAAACACACGAGTAAGTCTTTTTATTTGAGGTTCTTGTTATCTTTCTTTCTTTGAGCTGACTCTCATTCGATTCTAAATTGGCATATTACATGTATTATTTAGCTTTTGTGTGTACAGTACAGACAACCTAAATCTCAATTGACTACAACTACATTACATTGATCATGAATGAATAAATCAACAAGCCGTTTTGCATCTTCCCACGGTTTAACATTCTCGCTGTAAGTCGAGTTGCATCTAAATCGGTGTTGTTAAAGCACACTGTCGCAGTTAGATCCGTTTTGGTATGATTTCAAAGTCGATTAGTAATCGTCTTAGAACCATATATGAGATGTTCTACTTACATCATTTTTATCGGATGCGCCGAACTAATATGGACAAATGATTCATTTCAAATACTGCATAGCTCATGTCAAATCACTGAACTTATATAGTGTTATAGGCGTGATATGCAAGCGTGGGATAGTGGGATAATAATGCATAAGGTCTTGACAGTGAGCCCTGGCGGTCGGTCGCACACTATCAATAGTCGCACCGTCACCCGGCCTACATTCTGCTTGGCGCCGCCGCCACCGGGACTTTCGTCACTTCTTGCCCTAAATTCTCGCTCCCGGTCCATTGTTCTCGGCGCTCCTCGGCGAACACCTGCCGGCAGGGTCGCCGCGGCTCCGGCCCGAGACAATCTCACGCTCATCCGATACTTGTGCGTGGTTATCAACGCTCTGTCTGGCTCGCACGCCTCTGCATCAGTTCCTCGACACATATTTGTTGTTCACACGATCCAATTCTGTCAAGAAGTTAGTATCGCCTCGCTCACTTAATGGGGTTTCATTACATATCTGTTTGTATCGTTACAATAAATAAAAAAGTTAGTTGTGGGTAGTTCAAGACCCTTTATCAAGTGTAAACAGAGTGAGCGATAAAAAAGGAAATTCGCGTTATTTCCCATAGCTGTCAGCAATTAGAGCAATGTTGGTGGGTGCGGGTACGTGAGGGCCGAGGGGGGAGGGTGACACGTGTGGCCCACATAGTGCGCCCATTGAGCCAGCGCCGGCGCCGCCCGGATGTGACGTCAGCACTTCGCACCTGCACCCCACCAGTGTCTATTCCCTAGTGCAAAGCTGAATAATTTACGTGGAAAAGGTGCGCGTTTTCGTCAATTGGGCAATTGTTCAATGCCACTTCCGAGTAGCAGAGCGGAGAGTGCTGGCGCCGGTACTCCCGCGCGCCGCCCAACATGGCCCGCGCCATGTGCGGCACTCTTCGTCGCGCCTAATTAATGCCGACACACGGTGTGGGTGAGCCCGCATTGCTTTACCAATCATACCACCACCGCTCCACCGCCTTCGTTTATTACTATTTTAGTCGCTCAATACAGTTAAGTAAATGCAATATGTCTAAATGGGTTGTAATGAATGGGTAAGCGTTCGACCTTAGTCTGACATCCAACGTCCACTCCCACTCTAAGACAATCAACTGGATATAACAAATATTGATTACACACTATAATTTCTGGTGACCCCTTCCTATCAGTAGCTACTGCCGTACTGCCAACTAGTTACTAAGTGGTGCGTACCGAACTACGCCGGAATAATAACTAGGTATTTCTAAATAGGATGCATTTGACATTGTTCCTTGAAAAGGCATAAGCCTAACGTTAAAATTCCACTTAGATACCGGTTTAAAATGTGTACCTACAGATTTATTTTTCAATTAAGTCCAAAGTTACCGTGCACTAAGAATCGGCCGTCCGAATATGGTCAAAAATTGAAACAAACTGTTATTTGTGTTACAGATAGCAACGGACAATTAGCAGAAGGAAAGAAGCATTGTTGGTGGTGAGTCAGCATGATGTCATTCGAGCCTGCGCGAGCGCCGCTAATGGGAGCGTCCCGCGTCACTTCCCATTCCCGACGCATACTTCACCCAATCGAGCGATGACAAACCCATTCATGGACCTAACTGTTGTTTAACATCACATTCCTGAAATGCCTTTCCAATTGAACAACTATTATTCCACCTATTCTCTCGAATCTTTTCGCGAAAAAAGAAAAATCCGGCTACATATCCCATTCCTTCCAATCGCCCAATCACATTTACCATTATCACAAACCGCAAATAGCTATTATTTAACATTAATAATTTTATGCAATTTATTTACTTTAAGTAGCTAAGTAATCCAATTTGATTATTATTTCTCACATAAATATAATGATTAATTAAATTTAATCCTTTATCTATTTATGCCTCGGAAGAAACTACGAAAAAAACGAAGCTGTAATTGAAGAATATGAAACTAAATTGCCTCAACTTGCCTGAAAATCCAAAGCAGAAGATGGAATGGAAGTTAAGAAGAAAAGGAAAGACGAAACTGGTTTTCATAATGATTTGACAGATTGTTTTATATTCTGAGATCATTGTGAAAGCTGATTTTGTTCCTATGTCGACGTGTGTATTCGCCGAGCTCCTGTTCTTCCGAAATAAGAAGACTGAAGAAGACGACATTTTATCTGCTTGTTTGATGTATATCTTGATTTACTGATTTTGTATGTACTTACTTTGTCTTTAATCTTGGCTTCATAATTTTCAGATATAATCTAATACACCCTTATTCATAAACGTCTCATAACTGAACAAGCTGCTTACTTGCTTAGTATTGTTTTTCGCCTTCGGTCTTATAGACATAATATTGATGGGACCGAAAGGGACATATGTACGTATACCTTCTTATTGGCTTGTTAAACTGTTAAGAATAAGGGGGAGTCTTTCTCTATTATGCTTGCTTGATTGACTCGGAAGTATTTCTGTTTCTAAAATATGAAACCAAACCAATTTACCTAACCACTTACTTAGTTGATGCTTGTACTTGAAAAATTCGTATTAATTGCAATAACTGCAAAGAAATTTCCTTATAAAACCGATGAATGAATTGTGTTCTGCACTATAACGGAAATGCGTCAGTGAAACCGCAACATTTTTATGTTTTAATCATTGACGTAAATTGACTCTTGTTTACAACGAATAACATACGTAAGTATTATATCAATAATTCATTTAGAGCAGAATACAGTATGCCACTGAACGAAAGGCAAATCTTTTAGCCTGGCGATGACCAAATAGTTAGTTACATTACAACAACATAGTTAGTTTTATATTGATCGAGTTTTTATGTAATTTCATTAAACTTTTAATGAACAGTAGCCGTACCATGAGTTGTCAAGTAACGCATACGTTTATCCTTTTGACCGCCAGACTTCGAAGGAATATGCTGAGCTCCAAACGCCACTCGTACGCGATTATTTAAGCGTATTTGAACTTTACGGCGTCCCACGTAAGTTCCTACTGTATTGGCGTAGCTGTCGGCCAGTACCGTCATTGCCGTCGTAGTTGCGATTTTCCGTTGTCTTCTATAGCCGACTGTGGCGTTCAAAGGGGTTAACATCGCACTCGCACTCACTTATTGGAGTGAGGGCGATGGACTGCTTTACGTATCGAGTAAAACCTATCGTAACCGTTCGTTGACAAGTCATGGTACGACCATATTAGGGTTGAATTCGATCAGTCGGTAAAATTAAGTATAAAATATTTAAAAATTTGATGATAGTATTCCAATTACCACTGTTTAGACTTTTGTGAGAGGTTGAGTTGTTGTAATAAGTTCTCAGAATAGGTACTCTACTGGCCTCCTTGTTGTGGATCCCAAATAAAGAAATACGTAATGTAATTTTATAATAAATAAAGCTATAAATTAATAGAAAACTAGTTTGCTTTTCGTTACTGTTACACACGTAGGTACGTAATTTACATCGGGAGTTCATATATGAACCAGCACATCTTTAAATTACTTATTTAAATGTGAATAGGAAGATCCCTCCCACTTTGTTCATTACAGATAGTATAACAAATTCCGCCCTTTTAGTAAGCGACAAAGAAGAACATTTTACTAAAAACGCTCACAAATAATTCAATATTCCGTGGCACACTTGCTGGAAAATTTTTAAGCCCTGTCGCCCTAAAGTATTACAAACAGATGTTATTTAATGATTTAGAAAGAAATAGCTTCATGTGAAGACGACCTTTTGACGGTAGTCATCACAGGGCAGCACGCAGTTGAGTAACCTCATGTTACCTACCTATATTCGAATATTTCAAATACTACAATAATATACCTACCCCCTCGTATGTGGCCTGTCATACATAAACCTTGAAAAGAAAATTCTAATTTTAAATTACATTTGGTGAGAGGCGCCCTTTCGGGTCGTCTCCACAGTTGCTGTTCCAGTACATCAAAAGCGGTGGTGGCTCAGTGGTTTAGACGTTTGACTTTCAATCCGGAGGTCGTGGGTTCAAATCCTGGCTCGTACCAATGAGTTTTTCTGAAACTTATGTACGGAATATCAGATGATATTTACCATTAGCTTTCGGTGAAGAAAAACATCGTGAGGAAACCTGCATACATCCGCGAAGAAATTCAAAGGTGTATGTGAAGTTCCCAACCCGCTTAGGGCCAGCGTGGGGACTATAACCCAATCCCTCTCATATATGAGAGGAGACCTGTGCCCAGCAGTTGGACATTATAAAGGCTAAAATATTATAATTATATTATATTACATCAAATTTGGGTACCGTAAAACTACCCAACTATAGTCCAAAAGCTCCCAACTATGGTCCAAAACTAAATCTAATGTCTTCGATTTAATGCAATTACTAAATTAATGACGCAGTTCTTCTGAAAAAATCTCCTCAGTACCAATGATTTATTATAAACTTAGGTAAGACCAAAAAGAAGGCTACCATTGCATGTTGATATGTAATTATGAGTTAAACTTGTGGACCATAGTTCTTTGTTATAGTACTCTCAGTTCTCGTCATATGAAATCAGTATCAAAAGCAAATCACATGAAACTGTTTGAGTTTTTCAAGCTACCTTCATTTCTTATCGAATTGGACACAAAACTTGTGCACAAAACATTAGTAATCATAATGGATTCCCTCAAAGATATATTATATTATAGTAAATGAGATTATTTATGAATGTTTGAATTAAGTAGGTACAATGGATGGTTATAGTTCAAATTCCATAACAGAAAAACGGCTAAAGTTTATCAAACCCCGTATTACTGACACAGACCTCGAGTTCCATGAATTAATTTCGGTTTTGGTCCCTGCCCTTTTGTTCACTCTTACTTCGCTCGCGAGTGTAAGAAACACAGTAATATAATCTAAATAATTAGGATAGGTAATTGCGAGTACCTAAGGATAGTCACTGAACCCGAAGTGTCCGAATGTCCTATATGTAATCGAACTAGGGGTCATTTTTGGCATAACTGTACTAGATTCTAGGCTAATAGTTAATAGCCTCACTCCCACAATTTCGGGTTAGCCCGCTAACACGAGGTTAAACGAACAATAGCGTCGAAAATGTCTGTACTTAAACAGATACCTACCCAATGTTTGCATTGTGCAAGTGGAGCTTAGTGTGTTTTCATGGAAACTCGTACGATTTAACAATTCTGGTACACTCACTTAACTTTACCTTTTTTAAGCAAACCTTTAAATCACTTAGCCACTGGTGGCGTGAGCCAAGTCGAGTCTTTACATTACATGATTTCACTTAAATCATGTTTGTAGCGTTTGTAGCCGGAACACCTTCAAGCCGCGAACCGTCTCGCGGATCTGTTCCACCAGCATTGACCGTGGCATGATTTAAATATTTCAGTTACAGTCTTACAGTGTTAGTAAGACAACATTCTCTTGTGTTTTTTTTTTTCAGGTAAATGCCGGTCCGATGAGCATGCATTCCTTGAGCACTTACGTTTCTACAGTTTTTGCTTGTGACATTAGATATTCACCAGCAGAATCACCACTATGTTCTTTTCACCGTCTAATGTTAATAGCACCTATGCATATTGTGGTTCGTATACTTATTAACGTTGCACCGGTTTTGCTAACGAAACTAGGTTGCGGTAGTCCTCTGTTCTTTTCAATATACTATCAATAAATATATCACTTTCACGTTGATCATGTACTCCAAAAATAAACAAACCACTCAAAAGTAATCAATATCAAAAAGAAACGCAATAAGAGTTAGGTTTGTACCTGTTTGAGTAGGTATAGGTACTCAATTGAAGATAATACCTAAGAGATTGCGATCTGAATATATTATATTGTGGATGGATTATCAACAAAATACCTACCACCAACTGAATCAGATTGAATGTGCGAATACCTATTTCCTGATGTATAGATATGCCGTAGATAAGTTACGGCCCACCTACTTACTGATAAGCTAGCTTTGACTTTTGAAATGACTTGCACGTTTGTTGTAAGTATGTAGATGCATTTATCCATTTTAAACTGACAACTAAGTTGGTACAACCAGGCAGAACACTACTGTAGGAACCTGTGACAGTACTGTGATGTGTACGATTCAGACTTTACACCTATGTGCTTTAGGTGCCTATTTCAATCGTAGGTTTTTACATGGCATACAGGGGAGGAAACACCGTTACTTATGGAAACGCCGGCTGGATTATAACATTTCATATATGTACGTACCTATATTGGTGTTAAAACGCCTTTCGGATTTTTCAAAGGGATGCTCATCTTTTCTTTATCATTTATGTTAGGCTGCTTGCGAATGGTAACAACATTTAGATATAACTAATTTGTACGGCAAAGGAAATGTATTCGCGTCAGTCGCGTAGGTACCCTTTTCACCTTTATTGTCAGTGGTATCTAATGACAAGCGCGAGAAAGGTACGGGAATCTATTTCCGTGACTGTTTCATTTAAATGTTTAAAAAATGTTTTTTTTCAATGAGTTGCACGTATTTGTCCAAATCTCAATGCTTTATACAGAAAAACCAAATTATATTAAATGACTAAAGTAAGTTATCGGAAGAAGCAGAGATATAAACTATACGTCACATTTGATAAGAATATAAGATAATCCTGTATCGTTTTTAACCAATAACAACTGAACATTATTTTGGAAGACGGAAAACTTTAGATTTTTATAACTTACAGTAGTTAACTTTTAATGCAACAATTATGCGATCTGTATAAACTAATTGCCTGCGCTTATCGTAAGAAATCTTTTATAATTAAATTATTTGTGATTAAGAGCCTTTACAGATTACTCAACCGTACACTATTATCTGACACTAATGAATGTACCTAGTTAGTAATAGGTACCTACTATCTCATTATTGAAATTAAGTTCTGATTCAGAATTATGTGCGTTGCTTGTAGATATATCAATAATTAGGGAAATAATTATGTGGCCTTTGTAAGATTTCAGACCTGGGTTCCGTCAAACGAACAGCCCTTCTGATGCAACGTTTCGATTTAAGCTAGCTCTCATGCAGACATCATCCCAAGTCTGATGATCCTATAGGAGAACTAAATAACTTGCTTGTAGATAGATAAATCAATAATTACGGAAATAATTATGTGGCCTTTGTAGGATTTCAGATCTGGGTACCGTCAAATGAACAGCCCTTATGATGCAACGTTTCAATTTAAGCTAGCTCTCATGCAGATATCATCTCAAGTCAGAGGACCCTATATGAGAACTAAATAACCCCAGAAAAGTAGTAAAGTCCACCTTAAAAACCTTTAAAGTTGTGAATGCGCTAAGCAGCAATTGGGAAGTGGCGAGCGGCGATCGGATGATGACCGCGACTGGATAAAAGTTTTTCATCACACTTGCTGCCTAAGCGCGCCATTGTTTGCGCGCGCAGCGGGAGTAATAGAAAAATGAAATTCCCTAGGGAGTAATAGAAATGTCAGTACGTCATTTAATAATGTTATTTCTTATAACTTATTTTTTTGTCGGCAAGTGTGATGAAAAACATTGTATGCATCTCGGTCGGTAAGCGGAATACTAACTCGAGTCATAAAA
Source organism: Thaumatotibia leucotreta (assembly GCA_025490895.1). Lineage (NCBI taxonomy): Eukaryota > Metazoa > Arthropoda > Insecta > Lepidoptera > Tortricidae > Thaumatotibia > Thaumatotibia leucotreta. Next base: position 170,110 of record JALPQI010000657.1, on the reverse strand, counting down.
GCCCTCCGCCTAACGGCGTCGGGCTTCTAACACTCTCGTTAGTAATTCCGTACTTACCTCCCTTGATGCACAATGTACTATTATTTCTCGAGTGTACCTGCATTTCTCCTGCACTGGTGAATGAGTATCATCTATTATCTACCGATAAACTTGACGAAGCTGGCCTACTACCACGAACACCGAAGATCTTAAATTTCTGGGATTTGTCTCGGTCCCTCCAACGATGGCGTCATTAGAGAGTGACAGAGAAAAAGCCTCGAAATTTGCTGGTTTCAGTGTCCGCGGTAGGGCCGCTGTAATGGTTCTTTTTTTTATTTTGGCTATAATTGCAGGACATGTCTACTCCTGGGACTAGAATCACGGTAGAATTCTTGGGATCCCACGTTGCCCTGTTTGCCGTTATGGAGAGCATCGTAACGGCAAAGAAGGCAACGCCACATCGATTTTAGTGGACATTGCTTGAAAGAGTGAAGTGATCCTTAGAAGAGTGAGTCTACATATAGGTACAGGGTGGAAAAATCGAATGCCACATGGATGGCAACTACCTTAAATATTGTATAAATAGCATACCTATATTATTTTGTGTAAAGGAGACTTTCCTTTATTTTTTATAAAAATAAAACCTGCACTTAAGGATTTCATCATCATCATCATCATATCAGCCGAAAGACGTCCACTGCTGAACATAGGTATCCCCCAAAGATTGCCACAATGAAAGGTCCTGCGCCACCCGCATCCAGCGGACTCCTGGGACCTTCACCAGGTCATCAGTCCACCTTGTGGGGGGCCTACCCACGCTGCGTCTTCCGACACGTGGCCGCCACTTGAGAACCTTTCCGCCCAACGGCCATCATTTAGGATTTATTGAAAAATAAATTCGATTTTTAAAACAAAAACAATTTGACTTAACCCTTAGGTGCATATGGTATCACACATTTAAATTCTGAAATGACTTATGTAAACAATCGATACCAATTAGAACTCTGTTGCTCAGTGTGTCAGTCGCAATTGATTACTTATTTCGACATGTGTCATTTCGGTCGTATCATTTATGATACTGTATGCACCTAAGGGTTAACGACGTATACAGGTTAGGGTTAACATGGATTTGTATGTATTGATTCTGTGAATAGTTGATCCTCCTGCGGCGAGGCTGAATTAGGTACTTGGACCCCTGGAGTGAGTTTCCAGGCCTTCAACCCTCTGCTGGGTCGGTCTTCGGCCAAAAAATTTAATTTAGTAGGTATTTGAAATTTAAACCTCAAACGATAGAAAGATAAAACCATTTCTTTCATTGTGTAGGTATGATATTGATTTGCTACATCGAATACATAATTATGAAGGGTCCACGGAAAGAACATGTCTAGTCAATTCAAATTACAGAAGGAAAAACCACCTTACTTTTAACAGAATAAGGTGTGAATTTGCCCTGATTTTTTTAGACACTGGTCATGTTTTTTCCGTGGACTCTTCATATTGAAGTTCGTAAGTTCTATGCAATGTTTTATTTTCGATAAGTTTTTCTGGCTTGGCTTTTAATCTGATAGGTATCTTATCAGTATCACAATTCAAAAAACCAATTCTAAGATACCCAATTACTGGACTGCTAGGTAAATACATACCTATATTAGAAAACGTACAACATAATCACCGAACAGCACTCGTGCGAAGAAGTCGCGAGCACAGCTAGTAAATAAAGAAATAGGTAAACAGCTTGGATAATGAAAACAACCATTACTAAGCAATGCTGGGAATCTTCGTAAGGTTGAAGCTTTCTCTATATCACTCGTCAGAAAAATAAAAAATAAATTATAAAAATATCAGGTACTTTTAGAACACAATCTTGATTTTATTAAGTCAAATTCAAATAAAGTTTTATATAAAAGTAAAGTTTTATATAAAAAAATTATGAACTTAAGTAAAGCCTTAAGTAAATCATGAGTTCACATATATTTTTAGTAAACATAAAACTGCAAACGTTTTTGGGCGGATTTGTAATTTGTTGTTCTTTTTCTAAAATTTTCCAATTTGGACTTTTTTTTTTTTTTACTCAGAATCACGAGCTTTTTCGATCCTGATAGAAATAAAAAAGTGTCCCAAAAAAAATTGAAATACTATTTTTCATACACTTTCTTCAACCGTAACTCAGTGGAAGACAAAGAAAAGTATGGAATTTTCGGACACTTTTTTCTGCTAATGAGGATTACGATCCTCAGCTCGTGATTCTGAGTAGGAAAAAATATTTAAAAAAGCCAAATTTGAAAAAACTACAACGAAATAAAAATCTGCCTTTTTCACGAAGTGTCAAAGACGTCAAGTCAAATGATATGGAAAGTCAGTCATATTCATATATTATTTGCTTACATTTTTTGGATTCTACTGACGATTGGTTTAGGTAGATGCATAGACATATAAAATTGATAGACCGAGTCTATTTTATCTGTGGGTGACGCCGGCAATGCCTGTCAACGATCTTTGTTTGTGTATACTAGTGCACCTAAACCGCAAATAGTAAAAGTGATTAAAATAAAGCTTTTCATGTATATTTCTGTTCGATAAGTGCACGGAATGTGATAAAAGTGATGACTTGTGTCGTTCCAGGGTGTAAAAACCGCCAGGGTTACCTGAATGAACAAAATAAAGACATTACGTTTCACCGGCAATTTAGTTTTGACTTGAATTTTAAGATTTCGAACCTTATTAAGGTAAAAGTAACTGAAAATCTTTTTCAGTATTTGTTGTCGGATACATATGTGTAGTTTTGTGATTAAACCATTTGTATTTACATTCGTAATGTAATTATAAATAGTGGGATTCAAACATTTGTATCGCATAGTGTGGTACTTAAGAGACCGATCGTGATATCGATAAATGTATTGATAGTCAACTCAAAACTGAATCGATGTTTTTAATGTCCAACAGGTTTCCACTGGACACTGAACAAAGGCTATTATGGGTCAAAAATATCAAAAAGGCAGACGACTCCGCACAATTTTAAGCTGTTGTTTCAGGCAAGGGTACGCGCATAAGTGATTACATTCTGACGTACTACCCACCATATTTGGTAATCATCCAATGTCATGTCAACCAGCAAGTAAATTAAGTTTAGTTTAATAATGACGCTCATGTGATACTTGTGTAGACTGATTAATTTAATTATAAAGAAGCCATCATACCAAAATTGTTAGGTATGCTTTAAGGAATGATAAGTCCATAAAACATGTTATAATGAGAGTTTTCTGAAATCACCAGGGCAGGAGCAGGTCCAGAAACTTGTCTAAATTCTATGTTTATAGTTTCTGGTTTAAATATTTTGTATGAGTTAAAAAAAATACATAAAAAAATTTAAACTTTATTTAAAAAAAAAAAACATTTACTTAGTCTTTCTTTGGGGCTAGATAATTGTGTTTCTTAGCGGGACCTTACGGCTATGTGGCGCCAACTAGTGGCATACGTTTTAGGAAACCCTCATTATGACATTTTAATTAAAGAAAATATTTCGTTAACTTTGTGATTTTATTTTTATCCTAAAATGTAGATTTTGAAATCACGATCGAAGAAGATCGTGATTTTGAGTAGGAAATAAGGTTTATTCCTACTGTATTCGCTACCTAATTTGGTAAAAATATTATTATTGACGATAAAAGTATACCATTGAAGACTGGACATCACTAATAGTAATGACATTTTATCTAGTCAGGTTGGTAGCATTGTTCAAGAAAATGGAGTCGTTGATGGAGTTCACGACCAAGTAGAGCTACTTTATTTGTCTCTTTTTCCTTATGGAATACGTCTTGAGATGGGGTGAAGGATGACAATAGTTTGTTCATGTATGTCTTAATACACGGAATCTTCCCTATATTTTATCTGTGGGTAGATGGATGTTCGCGGTCAAATCAGTATTCGATATTATAAAGGTCCCAACTAGTGCTGAAGGAGATCCAGAAGATGCGTTGAGATGAGAACATGCAGCGAAAATATGACTTTTCATTATCAAAAATCAAATTAGGTTAGTTAGACAAGTTAGATTTAATTTATGTATATAAATTGTACAGTTTTGAAAATAAGACCGATAAACAAATCAAATAAAAAAATAAACAAATCAAATTAAAATCGTTATGTAAGTACTTAACTAAGTATATTTAATATTCAAAACTGGAGTAGGGATGGTTCCGCTTTTACCGTTAGCGTTACTGGGGTCAAAATTATTTTCGTTGTCTTAAATTGTGTCCCTAAAAAACGTGACGCAGTGGTGATTTTTGTATGAGGTGATGTTTTGTTTTTAATTTCTCATATAGGTATGGATTAAAATCTAGCGTGAAAAAGAAATACAAGTGCACCGGATTTTTTTAATATACTGAGTCGAAACACCAACTAAAAGCGTGACAGAGTGGTATGAAACAAGACAACGAAAAGAATTTTGACCCATACTTGGTCAAGCCTGCTACCGAAAACACCGAAGTTTTTTTTTTTTTATACCACGTCGGTGGCAAACAAGCATACGGCCCGCCTGATGGAAAGCAGTCACCGTAGCCTATGGGCGCCTGCAACCTCAGGGTGTCACATGCGCGTTGCCGACCCAATAAAAATAACGTTGGCACAACAAAGTGGCTCCACTCCACCTGATCGTAAGTGAAAAGTAGAACCCAAATCGCGGCGGCAACGAACAGGAGACAATCAGTAACCTGTTAGTTGCCACCGCCTTGCTGGCCCGCTAGATGCTGGTAAATACACCGGCTGACCCCGAAACACGGCAAACACGAAGGTAAGTCATTTCACGGGCGTTTACACCGAATGTACGGTGGTAGCCAACCAGGCGGGTACTAGTAAAAATACCCTAGCACCGGCTAAAGTAGTTCTTAAATATCGGGGATTTGTCTCTGTCACTCCAACGAAGGCGTCCTTAGAATGACAGAGATAAATCCCCGAAATTGCCCCAACGGCAAAAGATGCGACACGGCACTATCGTAAGGCCAGGATTACACCTGGGTCGCGTTTTATAAAGTTACATTTTACAATTTCGCTGTTTGCCTCTCTAACGCACGCACAAATTATTGATTACAAAGAGAGGCAAACAGCAAAATTGTAAATAGTAACTTTATAAAACGCGACCCTGTGAGTTCTTGTGTAAGTTGTATAGCTGCGTCCCTACAACTTACGTAAGAACTGACAGGTGTACGGCTGGCCTAAGATTTGGCAAGTTGATAGAAAATTTGAATTAGCCGCAATTACCGATTTTACAACCCGAGTATGAATCATTACGAAGGTTTCAATATTTTTGAATTTATTGAGAGGGTTTTAAGTTCACGGACCACTGTAACGTTTCTATGATTTTCGGAGCAGAGGCCCTGCCGCGAACCACGAACGAAGTGTTGCCTCTCAGTCACGCTTACGTACGAATTCACAAGTGCGAGAAAGAAGCAACACTTCGTTCATGGTTCGCGGTAGCGCCTCTGCAATGTAGCTGTAAGCATGGTAGTTGTTTAGGTTATCCTCTTTTCAATTTACCTGTAAAGCAAAAGATTCGCTCGTGTTAGATTAAATCCTGTATTAGTACATTGTGCATCAAGGGAGGTAAGTACGGAATTACAAACAATTATTAAATGACGGAAAGACAAAATATTATTTTCATCACACTTGCTGTCTAAGCGCGCCATTGCTTGCGCGCGTAGCGGGAGTAATAGAAAAGTGAAATTCCCTAGGGGGTAATAGAAATGCCAGTACGTCATTTAATAATATTATGTCTTAAAACTTATTTTTTGGTTGGCAAGTGTGATGAAAAACATTGTATGCATCACGGTCGGTAAGCGGAATACTAACTCGAGTCATAAAAGCCCTCCGCCTAATGGCGTCGGGCTTCTAACACTCTCGTTAGTAATTCCGTACTTACCTCCCTTGATGCACAATGTACTATAAATGACGTACTGACATTTCTATTACTCCCTAGGGAATTTTTCTTTTCTATTACTCCCGCTACGCATGCAAGCAATGCCGCGCTTAGACAGCAAGTGTGATGAAAACAATATTAACGATTTCGGCTCACTAGCATACAAGTTCGATTTGGACCAATATTTTGACATGGCATGTGACACATGACAGTGACAGCAACTTCAAACTTTTTTAGGTTATGTTCTGTTGAAGTGTTGAATAGTCAAATATTCTTAAGTTTTACCGATATCCCAGTAATGGTATGGTATTTAACTTATTCCAAAATCAATTATGTCTTTTAATGTGTAAATTATAAAGTTAAGTTGAAAGAAAAGTTACGAGCTATGATGGCTGCACCGGAATTCGATGCTGCTTTAGGCGGCACGGAAGAGCTACCGTTTTCAGCAAATAGTTTGAAATTTGCTACATCTAGAAGTATAGAAATCGCTGCTATGACTGAAAGTATTCTTCGTCCAAGTAAAACGAAACTTATTTTTCAAACACTACCTGTACACATGCGACGCCGTGTCATGAGCCACAATTGTAAAAGACTGCCGAGGAAATTACGTGAGGGTCATTTAGAGCAGTTAAAAAAAAGTGGTCTACCCCCTAAACAAAAGCGGCCTTCGCGGAAATATCGGAGGCGACCGGGTAATCTTTTAGAGGAATACAATAGACGCCAAAAGCACCATGTTTGGTTGGAGACTCATATATGGCATGCCAAGAGATTCCACATGGTCGAGCGCTGGGGACACCGGTTGGCACTCGCGCCATGTGATAAAGCATTCAGAATGTGCTACAGAGCCACCTCTGCTCATTGCTTACTGCAAGACATTTCATATTTCACTCCAATACAAATTACTGGGCCAATAGCACTAATAAAAGAAATGTTTTCATCACTGACAAGTTCTGTTAGTGGACTTGGCATCTGTGCTCAAGCTTACCTAACGGGTAAGAGAGAAGGATCAATACATTTGTATGAAGCCAATGCTTTTCCATTTGGTTATATTGGAAAGGTGAACTTCATCTGGGTTCCTGGTGACCATGAAAAGAGAGTGCTGTGGTTATTTGTGCATCCATCACAGACTAAACAATTAGATTCAGTGTTAACAAACATGTTGAGTGCCTCAACTACAAATGACCATAATGTTACAGCGAAGAAAAGGAAAACTATAAACAAGTTTTCTGAAAATATTAAATACAAAATATTGTCAGGCATATTTAACAGATTTCGATTGACAGGACCTAACAGCCATGCAATTCTAAGTCAAAGTCTCAAATGTGTAATAGAGCATGATTCCTCTGAATGGCAGGCACTTCTAAAAGGACATGATTTATTTTTAAAGGAAAAGAAGGAGTACTGGCAAGACATTAGTAAGGCAAACTCCCCATCTCAAATGCCACCAAGAATAATTATAGGCTTGATTGTCAAAGATCCACGACTAAGTAGACCTTCACACCGCACAAAGGCAAAAAATGAAAACACGGAGACAGTCTCGGCTCAATTATTGCTAAACATACCAAGTACAGCATCAACATCACCCTTATGGGAAACAAATATACATGACGTTATCAAGAAGAATAGAATGACAAATGGCCAGTATATAGCACATATTACCAAATCTCAGTTGGTTCCAGGAGAGGTGAATGAGAATGATCCATCATTACAAAGTGTCCCTATTGTGCTTGTGCAGAGGCAAGGATCACAAGAACCTAATATCAAGAAACTTGGTAAGTTCCCAAAAAAGAAAAAAGGTTTCCTAATACTACTAGCATGATGCTATTGCATAAAATAGTTGTTAGACTATACAATAATCATAATGTAAAATACAAGAATTAAGGAAAATGTAACCTCATCAACAAGGGTGACATTGTCACTGCCTAATGAAATCCTTTTCTTTTCATCAAAACAAGATAAAAAAAACACCACCGAAGCCTGCAGTATGAACTACTAGCAAATTAATAGAAACACTCTTGGTATTGTTGGTCCTTATTTTTATGCCTGCCTTCCAGGGCAGGAAATAAACTTTATTAACTTTTATGGTGGCAGCCAAACTGTGAACAGGAACCCATTTTTCTAATTCAGTAATCGATGGCGGTCACGTTTATGCAGTACTTAAGTGGAACCAAGTGAGTTTTTTTTAGCATAACAAATTTTTATGTTGAAATTAAACTTTAGTTAAAATTTATTGTCACCCTACTAATGGTTTAGTCTGAAAAGTTTAATACCTCTTTTCAAACTATCAGCCATGCATCTCTCTTATTTTACATAGGAATAGAGTCTATCGCAAAAATTAAAGCATGTGAGTGGTTATTGCTCATTTATGTTTTAAGTTTCTATGGCTGATAGTTTGAAAAGAGGTATTAAACTTTTCAGACTAAACCATTAGTAGGGTGACAATAAATGAACATAAAAAAAATTTATGCTAAAAAAAAACTTGGTTCCACTTAAGTACTACATAAACGTGACCGCCATCGATTACTGAATTAGAAAAATGGGTTCCTGTTCACCGATTAAATTCCACCGTGTATAGACCATACTAACACTTCCCTAGCTGAGTTATTTATAAGCCTGCTCCACAGTAAAGTTGGGAATGTATATCACAATATTAGTAATAAATAAATAAAATTTCAGGTTATGGATGTGGATGGGATATAATTATTCCCTCTGGCTATGGCCTTCAATTCTGGCAAACATTCATAATGTTTGGGGCACGGTCTGGAGGACTCCGAGAAACTGAGAGCTTAGCTTTTGAAATGGGTGAACACCACATAAGTCCCGATTCTGAAGCAGGCAAAGCTGAAGAGAAAAGAATAGAATTAGAGCTGAAAGAAAGATATTTCAGCCTTCCTCCTAGTAAGAGAGTGAATTATACTAAATTAGCTGTAAATTGCCCCTTCATTTGTCCATGGAAGATGTTATTAAAAGATTGGATGTCAAAGTCCGTGGATGATTCCTTTATATTGCGGGATAGGGGAATTTTGAGTCAAATACAGGTAATTTGTTTATAATTCTTAGGCATTCTACACATTGTTGCAAATCCGCATGCTACAACGACGTGCTAGTGGGACGGCACTATGCATTTATGCATCTAGTGCACTGTCTCGCTCACGCACCGAGCGTCGCGGCATGCGGATACCGCGCCAATGTGACATCTACCTTACACAACCACAGAAGATTTAAATAACTGTTATTTAAATCTTCCATTTATAAAATATATATTTATATTTATTTATTTCCATTTTATAAATTTTATTTACAGAATTGTGTGATGAATAGAAATATTCTTCCTCAAATGGACAAATCAGATTCATGCTTGGTGCCCGTGTACCTAAAAATGACGGGTAAAGGGACAATCAAGAGGCATGCACATTTATGTCTCCCGCAGCCTGGAGATGACAAATATATAAAAACATTGCTTGAACCACACCATGAAGACCCCAATGAAAAATTGAGGAAGCAAAAAAAGTTAGAGCACATAGCCGATATAAAACGATTAAGGAGAAGGAAAATCAAACTGAAGAAGCATAAAACTACAACAGTAAGTTGATTTTTTGATGATTGCTATGTCAAAAAGCCAACAAGTTTAGATTTTAGCGGAGTTTTATTTTGTTGTGGATTTTTCAAACTTTCCTAATTTGGATTTTTTTATATTTTTTCCACTGAAAATCGCGAGCTCTTTCGATCCTCATTAGCAGAAAAAAAGTGTCTCGAAAATTCCATACATTTTTTTTTCTTCCACCAATTGTTTGAAGAAAGTGTATGAAAAATAGTAACTCAATGGAGTTTTTGTTTTGGGACACTTTTTTATTTCTATCAGGATCGAAAAAGCTCGAGATACTGAGTAGAAAAAATGTAAAGAGACAAAATTTTTAAAAATTAAAAAACGACAACTAAATAAAAATCCGCCCATTTGTACGGAAGGAAAGCGAGGTACCTATGTCATTGTAAATACCCGTCAGGGGATTGTTTATCAACAGCTTGTAACATGCAATACGAGCTGAGGTCGTTATCTAATTAATGAAGAGCACCTAATATTATCATTTCAGAATGGCGCTGCCGTTCGAAAAACGAGCATGCAGAAGAAAGAACCATCAGAATATGTAAGAGCTATGCGAGAACTATGGCTACCCTCCGACATTAGAAATGTCCGGCATTCCACAATGAGGGAAATTATAGGATTCATATCTCAAGGAGGATTCAGTTTTTCAGAAGCCCAAAGTTGCGGCGTTGGCTTCTTAGCCTACAACGCTCTCAGTGCCCTTCTGCAGAGTAGACAAAACAAAGTTCTAGTCCGAAATATATCGTCGAGGCAATATAGATTATGTTCGTTTCAAGTGATTATGCCATGAAAATTACTACTTAAGACGAATTTAACCGTTTGAGTGTCAATCGGCAACTATAAATAAAACAATTGCGATATAAAATAATGAATTTATTCTTCAGCTCGTAATTTCCTTACGTAATCAGAGTTAAACCTACTAAACTAGGTTCTTTTCAATTCTCACATCGTGACGAACAAACAACACCAAAATACATATTTCCAGTTTTACAATATTGATAATGTTTTTACATAGTCAGATTTGAGACCTTATACCGTTTCGTATACATATTAAAATAATCTGTTTACTACTACACTATAAGACCTATAATTGATATATCATTTTGGTTAAGTCAATGAACATCACAAATTCTTAAATGCTTAATAATTACTCTAACACGACGTAATCGTTCGATTGTTCTGATTAAACGACATTTGCGTTTGGTTGTTTTAATATTTTAGAACGTGGGTCGTGTTTTGTACTGCTAGCCGTGCCTGCTAGCTGATCGGGCGGAAATCATCTTTTCACGATTCTGGCTTAAATCTTGGATCTCTTTCTGGCAATGGCATCCTCAACAGCCTTGAGTTGTTTGAGGAGCTCTTCTCTCCTGGAGACGGGTTTCTTTGCTGGGCCCGGATTGGGTGGAGAACCTGCTGGCCGCTTTTTGCCCCCAGATTCTTAAAAAGAAATAAAATTAAGTTAATAAATAGACGTAATGATGCAAAAGGGAATTTTTCATTATATACAGGGTGTTTCCGTGGTCGTCATCCCAACTGTGAAAAACGTGTCAAGATGTTCTGAACAATATTTCTCATGGCACCTATAAGAACAAACGTACTTTTTTTACGACTAGTAAAGTTCCAGTTCATTAATATGTATACAATTCTCCATACTAATTCTTTCTCAATGTGTTTACATAATTATGAAACGAGACTGGAAATTATGATCACTTCCGCATTGGTCGGTATGAAATCAGTTAATTTTTTTGCGCGATATTCATATTTGTTCCATGGGAAACCTTGTTCAGAAAGACTATCTTAACACGTTTTCCACAGTTGGGATGACGACCACGGAAACAGCCTGTACAAAGTCAATCTTTAAAATGATAGATTCGTGTAGATTGGTTCCCTTTTGCATATTTACATCCAAATATTAGTGCGAAGTTGTATTGGAATTCGTTCTTATTGTTCAAATAATCTATACAAATTGAGTCACTAAAAATAACTACCCGGCAATTCAATTAATGCTTATAATTTTAATAACGTAAAGACTCTACAGTCCAGATCTAATCCTTACCTTTATCACTTGTGGATTCCTTTTTACTCGCAACTGTTGTTGATACTGCAGCTGCTAATCCGGCACTGGACTTAGCGTTTAACCTAAAAAAGAAGTTAATTTAAGAGGTGTGGGGGCTATTGATTTTAGATGTTTGCGTGTTCTGTCACGTTCCAGAAAGGTACAACATTGAATGTAATTTCAATCCTTTTTCAGGATAGCAGCGGTCTAGAAACTATTATTATATTGTTTATACAACGTGGAAATTCTTTTTGGGTCAGTGAGGGCAGCTACAAGAACCAGAGTAGGTACGCGAAAATGGTTTTAGAAGGCATTTTTGGCGTAGCTACAAGAATTTTAATTGTGGCTTTTGTAGCCGAAATTTTTTTGGTCGCATACAAGGTTTTGATCCTGAACAGAAACAGAATCGATTGGCACGAAAAGTTTGTCAAACACGACCAGTTTCTCACACGCTGTATGTTTTTTCCAAAATTTGTACACGCCAATGTTGATTAATTTAAAATCGAGGGAAAGTTCTAAGACTATTTTCGCGTAGCTACTCTGGATCTGGTAGCTGCCCTCACTGACCCAAAAAGAATTTCCATTCTGTATATTGATAAGACTGAAAGGGATAAACAATACTTAAGGCTGCGTTTCCACCAGAGATGTGCGAGGATGTGTTTCCATACAAATGACACCTATTAATGACTCGAGCGAGTTATCATTTGTATGGAAACACATCCTCGAACATCTCTGATGGTAAGGTCCGACCGAGATCTCGGTCTCGGTCTCGGCCAAAAATCGAGCCGAGTAATCCCTCTCGGCTCTCGCCCAAAAATGGCCGGGACTCTCAGCCGTGGCCAAGATTCGTAATGAGCTATAATTGGCGAGCTTGACTCCATCTCGAGAACTTACTGCGATTTTATTGATGTCATATTGACACGAACTGACTTCAATTTCACTTTAAAATTAACGGAAGGAATAATAATTAGAGTAAGCGACCCCTATCATACTATCGATAAAAATACCTAAAATTCGAATACTTAAAAAAATTCAAAAAAATATTTTGTATTTAGTTTGACGATGGACTTACTATAGGTATTTGCTAGGGACTTTTTATGTAATTTATTTGTTTTTTATCCTTTCTACCAAGTCTCGGTCTCGGCCGAGAATCAAACTTATTCTCGGTCTCGGTCTCGTCTTATCTGATGGAAACGCAGCCTAAGGCGTTTATGAATAAGGGGGGTAAGGATTTACGCATAAAGGGTTAAGTAATGTTACCTAGGCCTGGCGGCGGCGTTGAGAAGTCTCGCCTGTCGCGCGCGCCGCGCGCCCGAACTGCCGGAGGACGACGACGAGTGCGACTCGCTCTCTGACTCGCTGGATGATGATGATGATTCTGAAGGATAGTAAGGCCAATTAAAATGGTTCTAGCTGCGACCATATATAACATGGACGTCTAACGCCAGCTCAAAAATGCCCCCAAAAGCATTGTTCAATTGTGACAAGATGGGCAGGACATAGCGCTTTTCTTAACACCGCGTATATATCGGCGCAACAACTTTGACAAATGTTTATAGAATATAGCCAATCAAAACTTTGATGGACCAATCACAACTATTTTTAAATGGCGGTTTAAGTTTTTATAGGTTGATATTGAAATTGATTACCGTGATGCATTGAAGAGGGGATGACACTTGTCAACTAAAAATCAGGACTGTTTTTGAAAGGCAATTTAGTATGTCGTGCGGCTTCCATGTTTTATTTGTTCGTAGAGTTCTAGAGAATGAGCGAATAGGCCGTGCGGTGACATTTGTCACCACCCCAATTGCGCCCCAACCGCGGGTGTCGTAAGAATCGTCTAAGGAATTGAAGTGTCACTGACCATTCTTTGATAGAAGATTGATAGATCTGGGCCCGTTTATGAAAAGCTTGTAATACAAGAGGAAGATTTTTGTTATAGTTATTAACCCTTTAATTTGTTTCTTGTATTCTTGTATCCTATTTGCGAAAACCTGTAATTGGCTTTGCTGTTACATATTGAACAAAACCTGTATTTTGTTACTGTTGGCTGTTGGTTTTCTGAATAAATAAAATAAAATAAAATAATAATAGGTATTGGCAACATTTGCCGTCATGTAAAGCTAGTTCTCTCTAATTTTTTATTTGTCTCGACACGGGTACGCTCAATGAAACATTCACGGCGGTCAAAAGGTTAATCCGTATTCTTATTTATATTAATGTCAAGAGGATAATATATATGTACTTCAACCAAAAATAAAAGAGTAAGTTTTAATTGTGTACATACCTGAACCAGATGATGAAGACCTGGAATATCGTTTCCTGTCTCTATTTCGACTAGATGCTTTATTGCGACCGTACGGATCCATTTCATCCTAGAAACATAAAATAAAACTATTAGTTTGTTGGATGTACCTACTGAATAAGTTGTATAGATACGAGTGTAAGTGTGCAAACTGAGTGGACGCTCTAGCGGAGCGCGGCGCGGCGTGCTCATGACATGTTAGCCAAATGCAAACGTGGTCCGAGTCTCCGTCGTCTAAATCCCTTAGATGCTCGACGCTCTGTCCCACGTGTCCCTCGGCGCTCGCCACTTGGGCCTTACACTCTTACCACCTTATTCATCAACATTAGCAAGCCGCTAAGTATTTATTGTTCCTTCCGCTCTTATAGACATATTGGTAAGACCGAAAGGGACAAACAATACTTAGCGGCTTGCTAATGTTGATGAATAAGGTGGTAAGAGTGTAAGGCCCAAGTGGCGAGCGCCTAGGGGCACGTGGGACAGAGCGTCGAGCGTCTAAGGGATTTAGACGGCGGAAACTCGGACCACGTTTGCATTTGGCTAACATGTCATGAACACACAATACTTAGCGGCTTGCTCAGCTAGGAGACTATTATGAATAGGGTGGTTAACGTCAATTACTGTGGACGACACTCACCTTGTGCCGGGCGGGCGCGGGCGGGTTGGCGGCGAGCTGGCGCGCGGCGGCGGGGGAGGGCGCGGGCGGGTTCATGGCGGTCGCTGTGGACGACACTCACCTTGTGCCGGGCGGGCGCGGGCGGGTTGGCGGCGAGCTGGCGCGCGGCGGCGGGGGAGGGCGCGGGCGGGTTCATGGCGGTCGCTGTGGACGACACTCACCTTGTGCCGGGCGGGCGCGGGCGGGTTGGCGGCGAGCTGGCGCGCGGCGGCGGGGGAGGGCGCGGGCGGGTTCATGGCGGTCGCTGTGGACGACACTCACCTTGTGCCGGGCGGGCGCGGGCGGGTTGGCGGCGAGCTGGCGCGCGGCGGCGGGGGAGGGCGCGCGACGTCGCGGCGCGGGCGGGTTCATGGCGGTCGCGCGCGCGCTTGCCATGCGTCGCTCGCGCACGATCACCGACGGCGACAGTCTGAGATAGGGGACTGGTTAGTGTGCAAACTGAGTGGTTAGTGGTGGGTCGCTTCGCTCAGACCAAAAAATAGCCTCGGTTAAAAATGGGTCACTTTATGCCCTTGCTGTATAATCTACTATAGTTATTGTTAGGATGAAAATACGGAAATCTTACTAACATAAAATTTTAAAAAGCAACGATAAACAAATAAAACTAAAATCTGGAACCCGATCCATTGATAAGTGATTTTCATCTTAAAAAATTACATTCGTTAGGATTGAGTTTGAGATATTTTATTGGCATCTCAGCTGGGATACACAATTATTTTAATGCCTCGTCAGTTCGTCGTAATTAAAACAATACGCGACATTTTATTCATACCATTGCAAATGTCACGTACCAAATCAATCGGATCAGTTCCGTCAACAAATGCTATGCTATGCTATTTTAAATTCAATTTTACAGAATAAAAAAACTTGGAAAGACCATAAACAGAAACATAAATAATTGGGTTTTACTAGGTACTATTAATACGAGTTTCTTATAGACTTACCGCCGATAACTATTGTTTGTCCCTTTCGGTCTTATATACATATTGATAAGATCGAAAGGAGCAAACAATATTTATCGGCTTGCTAAGTTGGGAGAATTTATTAATAAATTAGATTTTTATATAACTGTAAATGCAGCTGAAAGTTAACGTGTATTTAGACATGCGATTAAATTTGCTTCTATTTAATGATGAAGTGAATGATATTGTGTATTGCTTGTTACCAAAACTTGTTTATTTTCAGCTACATGCATGCGCTACACTACATGTTACAGCGGTTATATATATCAAGAAATAACAAGGTTAAATGTTGTTGTTAGTCGAAGTTTCATCTTCTAAAGCCTGGTTGCATCAACACTTCGCAGAATACAATAAAATTGGATGTAGTTAAAGAAAAAGGATCCAATCCACAAAAATCTGATGTCAAAAGAAAACTCAGAAAATGAGTCCTTTTTCCTTAACTACGAACGGTTCTGAAAAGGGTTTGGTTGGTGCAAGGGTGCATTTCAGAAACAGACATTACGAGTGCGGTGTTTGTGTCAAAGCTACGTAACTGGTAGCGTCAGTGTGTGTTACTAACCGTTGCCTGGAAGACGAAGAGGCGCGCCGCTTGCGTCGAGCGCCCGGCGAGCGAGAACTGCGAGAACTGGAATTTGAAGAGCTGCGGAGTCAACGGGACGGGAGGGGAACTCACACGCACACATCCACGCAAGCGAGAACCGATGGTAGGCATGCAATCGTTACATGTTAATGTGGATTTTGAATGAGACGGGCGAGTCAGACCAAAACACCGTCAAGTTATGAAAATGAAACCCATTAGCCGGGGGAAGAGGACAAAGCGGAGAGAAAATTCAAATTAATAATTATGACAAAATAAATCGGTCATTGATAGACTTGAATATTCCTTTGCAACCGAAAAGTTGCTAACTTAATAATGAACTCTATTGACATTTTTTTAAATAGAAAATTAACACGATCGTATCAACCCGGGTGTAAAGGGTTATGGATTTGTAAAATCAATATAAATACGCGTGTTTTTCAAAAAACTCGTGACATATTTTGTGCTCATCAGAAAGCCCATTCATGTGGTCCATTTCAGAAATCAAATTCACAATTTTACCATCTGACTACACTACTGGTGCTGTTGAAATAGGTGACCGCCATTTTGGTAAACAATAGCATATTAAAAAGCCGAGTGCTTATAGTAATTAGAAATTGCCGGTTGACGTAATAAGACCCTTTAATATTTTCTAGCTTACAGAAATGTTTATTATTTATTTTATTATCTTTATTGGAGAAACAACAGAAGTAGTTGGCACTACTAGTGGACACATAAAGGTGTTTAAGATCTAAAGTACTAAAATTAGGTATACACTTACTTCCTTAAACGCTCTCATTAAGAGGTTGTAAGGTAGATACAGTAATGCTACGGTAAACTAACCTAAACTTGCATACTTTGCAGCTGTTGATACTGTGTTTGCAGTTGTAAAATTATATGGCGTTAATTGGAATGTTGCGGATATATGCAAAAGTATATTGTAATACAGTACCCATTCATTATAATGGCATAGGCATTACTCCACAGCGTTTGACGCATGTCAACCAGCTTAGACAATTCACGAGTGTGAGTGTTTCAAAAGGGCTTATTTCCACTTTGTCAACAATTTATATTTCTGTTGACAAAGTGGAAATGCCGACAACTCAGTTTGTATCACACAAGAAAAAAACGCAGGCGATCACCACATTACAGCACCATTAAAACTAGAAAAACCATGTACCTCGTTACTCCGACATCTTTCATCCGCTATCATCTCCAACTATACTCTGACCAAACAGCTTGCCAGTAGAAAAAGGCGAAATAATCCAATTTTCTATGGGCAACTAAATTTCTCAACTACATTGATTAAATTTGCCACCTTTTTCTACTTGCAAGCTAGTGGGACAGGGTATACCTTATATAGTCTGTCAAACCAATTTTGGCAGTAGATAACAGTAGTAACAAATAGTGCATCTCTTTTTTTGAGTCAATAACATTAGGGTAAGAAAGAGATAGTATGACTGTCTGCCTCAAGTGAGTAAAACCCTAGACCTATATACTGTTTGTCAGTAGAAAACAAAATAAGTGTAAACAAACCTAAAAACTTGCATTATTTCATAATCACACACTTTTAGAACATAATCTACATTTTATTACCAACTTAAAACCTTAAACCATGACTTCACTTACATTTTTAGTTAAAACTATTGATATTTATTAGTACAACGTAAAAATATATCTATAGTTAAATATATGAACTTTTGACAGTTTAGAAATTAGTCTTACAAATATGACGTTAAGACTATCGGAAAAATGGTAAATCTTACCCTTATATTAATAAGGATCAATATAAACCTCATTCAAAGTTCATTCTTACAAATCACTATACTATACCAACGTGTTTCACGATAAGACGTCAAATGTCCAAATTCAGCCACATTTGTTTACACTTCTTTTGTTTTCTACTAAATGGTATATACATACCTAGAGGAGGAATACGAGTCGTCCGAGGAGGGAGGCCTGCGGCGGCGGGCGGCGGCCTCGGCGCGCATCCAGGGGTCGGCCCAGTCGTCGCCGCGGGCCTCGCGTAACTCGCGGGGTTCTCGTATGTCGCGCTCGCGAGGCCTCTCGCGGCGGCTGTCGCGGGCCTCGCGGCGCTCCACTTCGGCGCGTTGGACGATCACCTCGCGTGAGGAGCGGACTCGACGCTGTGAGGATTTGCGGTTAATATTGTGGGTGATCGGTTAGTCAATGTGTAGTCGCTATCGGATATCAGGGTGCGTAGCTTAGATTCCGAAGACTTAACAAAAGGCCACTAGAAGTGTCTTTGTCGCACTAATAAGAAAGTGTGACAGAGGGAGAAATGGGATGTGTCACTTTTTTTATGTCACTCGTTGCTATGGTTACGTTACGTTCTCCTAGGTCACCCTTAAAATCACAGTTTTATAGGATTAATACAAAAGTTTGATTTTTTTGACAGTTACATGGCCTTTCAAAGGTGGGTCACTAATCATGATAGTAGTAGAGCACGCACGATACATTCTTCTAATAAACTATGCAACTGTGACGTGATAGAATAACAAGAAAAAAGATGTTTGACCCAATTACTAAACTGTCTTTGTCGCACTAATAAGAAAAAGTGACCGGGAGAGAAAATTACGATACGCTACTGAGCGTAAGCGATTGTCAACTCGCACTTTGGCCTATATTATCATTTCGTTAGAGTGCATGTGCAAATGTTTTTGAACACCGTGACAGCTTCGATATATCTGATGGCGACTGTAAGTATTGCAATGAAGAATTCTAATTACAATAGTGTGAAACGTCTTAACAAAACTTTATGTTGATGCGGAGTATATTCATAAAAGTCGAGTTTTTCAAATAGATATTACATTACCGGTTGCCGGCCGAAGACATATAGACGTATGTATAGTGCTTCTCTTAAACACACAATGAAATAAACAAAAACATCAAAGTTTTTTTTATATGCATAGTATTACATAGTGGCAGAATGTCATGAATGTCATGATGCCTGTGCCACAAATTTATGTGGAATGGAATTAAAAAAGAGCGCTTTGCCGGCCTAGGCCTTCAAGATTTGTATTAAATTCCTTGTCCTAGTCGCACTGTAACGTCATATTTCGCACAAGGAACATAACAACAATATTTCATTCCATGTTTGGCAAAATTACATTTTTTTCCAGGCCGAATCACATAAAAAACTGGCCAATGGCCAAACTCGTGCACAAAGCAGCAAATATACAGGGTGGCCCATTCAAATCGGTCAGTATGGGAAAGTCTGAAACTATAAGACATACGAAGATTTGTTCCTAGGAACCATGTCATCGATTTTGATAAAAAGAAAAACTGCATTCGTACATTTGAAAAAAACACTGTACCCAGCCAGGGAATCGAACCCGGTTGTTTTGAAAAAATAAACTTACACTATTTCTATTCAGATATCGTTTGTGTAGGTCTTAAGCAGTAAATGTGTCTAAGAAACATGATTTCTAAAATGAATGGAATTCATTGTTTTCACGTATTTAAATTTATTTTACTAGGTGTTTATTGTGTAAATCTTAAGAAAAAAAATTTACCTTATTATTAAATTCGGTGACATGGTTCCTAAGAACAAATCTTCGTATGTCATATAGTTTCAGACTTTCCCATACTGACCGATGTGAATGGGCCACCCTGTATAAAAATCTCAATAACTATAACAAATAATTTGACCGTACCATGGCAATAACTGACAAAAAAAAGTTGATTTATCCATAAACAGTAACATACATTATATGGGTCAATCACTTTTTTTATGTCACTCGTTGCCATGGTTACGTTCTCCTGGGTCACCCTTAAATTCACAGTTTAATGGCATTAAAATTTACAAAACTTTGAATTTTTTGATAGTTATGGGGCTCTTCCAAGGTGGGTCACCCACTAATCATGATAGTAGAGCTCGCAGGATACTTTCTCCTAGCAAACTATTACACTGTTGTCCCTTGGGTGATGTGACAGAATAACAACATAAAAAAGTGATTGACCCATATGCATATTTTTGGAGGGCACTTTTTCCAACATTGAGAGCTGATATCTAGAAAATGGATACATTTAAAGAAAAATATCAGGGGATAAGGTGTAACTCTATTCAAACATACCTTATGATAGGCCGGTTCCTCAGGCATAACGGAGCGCTCATCATAATGTCCGCGGTCGTAAACCCGCTCCCGCTCATAGACCCGCTCCCGCTCGAAGAATCGCTCCCGCTCGTCGATCACTGGCCGCGGGAAGCGACCGCGGTACATCGGCCCGTAGGGACCGTGGACGTCGTGTCTGTTGATTAAGGGCAATGACATTAAATAATAAATGGACGCACAGAGCCAAACAAAAAAACCAAGAAAAGTGGCACTAAAAGTCATTTCTATCATGTTTCAGTTGAAGCTAATAACGCTCACTTACAATAAACTATAATAAAAAAACTCAAAGAATAAAAAACTTTGTGAAGTGAGCAATAAGTGTCAAATTTGCGAACAACACCGCAAAATAGTAGAAACTTTTTATGTTTAAGGAATAATGATGCTATACCGTAAGGTGACCAAATGTCAACTGTCAGAACTGAATAGCGGAGCAAAAGGACAGCAATATTTACTTCTGCAGCCCATTTTTTGGGGCCATTTTTTTGAGCTGTTTGGGGATCCACTTATATATTCTAAATCAATGATTAAGGGTAATCTTAGCGGTGTTTTAAGCTGCGGACGGAAACACTGAAGAGTCACAAGTTATAAATATTAGATCTCTTAGGCACTGGTCTCACGGCGAGCTACTAAGCAATGAACTATCGGCTATAAACACGAACAAAAGATACGCACTCCCGTGTAAATAAAAGAGACAAGGCGATACTCGCCCGGCGGTGATAGCTGGGCGAGTATAGCCGTGTCTCTTTTATTTACACGGGAGTGCGTATCTTTTGTTCATGTTTATAGTGTTAGTAGCTCGCGGTGAGACCAGTGCCATATACCAAATAAAAACGACCAAGATCACAAGTTAATCATTAAAAAGTTCAAATGATCTTAAAGATTTTCCATAATCTGAAAATACTTTACTGCGAACAAAGTGACAACTCAACCTATTTAAGAGGCGCAGTTTCATTTCTTCGTGACATATCTCCTTGGTACAGTGTAATTATATATGATCATCATACTCTGAAGACATTACATTATTCTAGATCCAGCCCACTTCCCAAAAAAGATACTTTTTCTTTGAAACCCACATTCTCTAGTAAACATCTTCTAGACTCCACCTACTACTAGACATACAGATTCTTCTCTCAGCATGCCTCCTTGGGATCTAATAGGTGGGAAGCTTTCCTAGTTCGCATAATGCAAAACTCAGAAAAAAATTAAGATGTAGATTTTTTAAAGCCCATATTCGCTGGTAAATATTTACTGGAAAGAAGTGGGAGACTTACTCATACCCTCGCCGGAAGATGTCAGTATCCCGCATGCAATCGTGTCGAGGCAACTCCACCACATTAGAAAGGCAGATTCTTCTCTCAGCATGACTCCCTGGTATCCAGTAACTTGGAAGTTTCCCATACCTCAGCCGGAGAACCACTATGTCCCGCTTGGAAGCATAGAAGCGCTGCTGATCTCATTTCTCCGCAAAATTGATGATGTAGTTTCTTCTCAGTCGCCGTAGTAGTAAACATCTAGTTGGAAGAAATAGGAGACTTACTCATACCCTGGCCGGAAACCGTCAGGATCCCGCATGCATTCGTATCGAGACAACTCCACCACATTAGAAACGCAGTTTCTTCTCCCAGCATGACTCCCTCGTATCCAGCAAGTGGAGAGTTTCCCATACCTCAGCCGGGGAACCACTATGTCCCGCTTGGAAGCATAGAAGCGCTGCTAGTCTCGTATCTCCGCAAAATTGATGATGTTTCTTCTCCATCGCCGTAGTAGTAAACATCTAGTTGGAAGAAATAGGAGACTTACTCGTACCCTGGTCGGAAGACGTCAGGATCCCGCATGCACTCGTATCGAGACAACTCCACCACATTAGAAACGCAATTTCTTCTCCCAGCATGACTCCCTCGTATCCAGCAAATTTCCCATACCTCAGCCGGAGAACCACTATATCCCGCTTGGAAGCATAGAAGCGCTGCTAGTCTCGTTTCTCCGCAAAATTGATGATGTTTCTTCTCAATCTCCGTAGTAGTAAACATCTAGTTGGAAGAAATAGGAGACTTACTCGTACCCTGGTCGGAAGACGTCAGGATCCCGCATAGGCTCATGTCTAGGCGGGGACGCTCCGACGGCCGCGGCTGCGTAAGCCAACTCGGCATCAGGGTCATGCACAACCCCTCCTACTGAAAGATGTAGCTTCTTTTCTTCAAAGTCCATGTCTTGCTCTTTGCGTTTGTTTGCTATCCTTAACATCTGAAACATAAATTCCTAGTTATTACTAACATAGTATCCTTGTTAGTAGCATAATTTGATATAAACCAGCGAGAATCAGGAGACCGTAACCATGGCAATAACAGAAAGACAAAAGTTGTTTCACCCATATACCTTGTCTATTATTTCCAAATTTAAAATTTAAAAAACACCGACTTCAACCGAATACTCCAAGATCCCATCATCACGATTTGTTTTAAAGGCGGTTAAAAAAAGAATTATCGAAATCAATTGGCGTAATATTGAGTTAGCGTCCATTTGTGCACATGCTTAATAGAAATTTATGACTTATATGGTTTTCTCATTATGCCATTGTCAGAATTGGACCAAATTAAAATGGGAGTTCACCATTGGTCTCTCTTCCTTAAAAAAATTAGCTTTCCTTTAAAAAAATAATGATCAAAATCGGTTCACCCAGTCAAAAGTTATGAGGTAACAAACAAAAGAAAAATTACGTAAGTATACCAAATTTCGGCTCAATTGGTATACCGCAACTGGTTCAATTCTTCTTTGCAAGATTTGCAAACATACAAAGTGAAGTTAATATAAAGCTTGTAAAAAAGCATACAGTCGAATTGAGAACCTCCTCCCTTTTTTTAAAGTCTTTATAGTGAAAAGTAAGTCTAAGGCCCGAGTGGCGAGCGTCGAGCAGAGCGTGCTGAGTGCGACCATGGGATTTCTACGGCGTGCACTCAGGCCACGCGCATACGTTTGCATTTGTTTAACATGGACGTCCGTCTACTCAGGCCTTAGGCTTAGCACGCACTGCGTTTTTTTTCTTGCGGTCGCGGTCTGGCCAAAAAAATCGCGGTGGAACTCGCACTGCGCTTGCGTTTCCGCGGTGTTCACGTTCAGTATGACAATGTATTTCCTCAGAGCAGTATGTGTGCCATAGTTTTAAGAATCAACTCAAAAAAATTAAGTACTGAGTGCCTCCTCCAACAGATCAAAAATATTTTTGTAAAATGTACAGTGATGTACGACAATTTTTTTAACTACTACAGGATCTCAATAAGTAGTTTTGATAAATTATTGCGAATGGTTGGCTCACATCTACAATGACTCCGACGACATAGGTAATGCAGCGCACAACACACACCTCACTGCTCCACTCTCTGAGACGAACTGATGAAAAAACCGCTTTTTATGAACCGCAGTGGAGGCGCTGCCGTACATGAAGTATGGGATACATAAAAACGCACGCTTGCAAACCGCGAATCAAAATGTAGCAAGTTACGTTTTTAACCCTTAAATGCATGACCTTGACAAAGATTTATTCAAATTTGAATTCTGACATGCTGTCAATAGAGTCAAAAATACATGATGCATATATACATCAAAATGCATTTAAGGGTTAAAATTAGTCACTGAAATAAATCACAAGTGCATGCGCTTATAAAGAATGCCGTACGTTTACATTTTATGCGGTAGCGGAACCGCTTTTTAAAAACCGCAGTGCGTGCTAAGCCTTAGCCTAACTAAATGTAGGAACAGCATCCGACCTCCTTTGCGGTCCTGCGGCCTCGCTCCCAGGCCGACTCGGGCGTCTGTAGCCGGCCGGCACGCCGCGTCACGTCGAACATGTTGTAGTTGCCGTCCGTCACTCCCGGGTGCAGGAACCTGCGAGGAACGAGCCCTGCTCGTGCGTGTACTCAGGCCTTAGACTAAATGTAGAGAGCAGCCGACCTCCTTGGCGGTCCTGAGGCCGCGCTCCCAGGCCGACTCGGGCGTCTGTAGCCGGCCGGCACGCCGCGTCACGTCGAACATGTTGTAGTTGCTTGTCCGTCACTCCCGGGTGCAGGAACCTGCCAGGAACGAGCCCCGCTCGTGCGTCTACTCAGGCCTTAGACTACATGTAGAGAGCAGCCGACCTCCTTGGCGGTCCTGAGGCCGCGCTCCCAGGCCGACTCGGGCGTCTGTAGCCGGCCGGCACGCCGCGTCACGTCGAACATGTTGTAGTTGCTTGTCCGTCACGCCCGGGTGCAGGAACCTGCCAGGAACGAGCCCCGCTCGTGCGTCTACTCAGGCCTTAGACTAAATGTAGAGAGCAGCCGACCTCCTTGGCGGTCCTGAGGCCGCGCTCCCAGGCCGACTCGGGCGTCTGTAGCCGGCCGGCACGCCGCGTCACGTCGAACATGTTGTAGTTGCCGTCCGTCACTCCCGGGTGCAGGAACCTGCCAGGAACGAGCCCCGCTCGTGCGTCTACTCAGGCCTTAGACTAGTAGGAAGAGCAGCCGACCTCCTTGGCGGTCCTGAGGCCGCGCTCCCAGGCCGACTCGGGCGTCTGTAGCCGGCCGGCACGCCGCGTCACGTCGAACATGTTGTAGTTGCCGTCCGTCACTCCCGGGTGCAGGAACCTGCCAGGAACGAGCCCCGCTCGTGCGTCTACTCAGGCCTTAGACTAAATGTAGAGAGCAGCCGACCTCCTTGGCGGTCCTGAGGCCGCGCTCCCAGGCCGACTCGGGCGGCTGTAGCCGGCCGGCACGCCGCGTCACGTCGAACATGTTGTAGTTGCTTGTCCGTCACACCCGGGTGCAGGAACCTGCCAGGAACGAGCCCCGCTCGTGTGTCTACTCAGGCCTTAGACTAAATGTAGTTAGAGCAGCCGACCTCCTTGGCGGTCCTGAGGCCGCGCTCCCAGGCCGACTCGGGCGTCTGTAGCCGGCCGGCACGCCGCGTCACGTCGAACATGTTGTAGTTGCCGTCCGTCACTCCCGGGTGCAGGAACCTGCCAGGAACGAGCCCCGCTCGTGTCTACTCAGGCCTTAGACTAAATGTAGGAAGAGCAGCCGACCTCCTTGGCGGTCCTGAGGCCGCGCTCCCAGGCCGACTCGGGCGTCTGTAGCCGGCCGGCACGCCGCGTCACGTCGAACATGTTGTAGTTGCTTGTCCGTCACGCCCGGGTGCAGGAACCTGCGAGGAACGAGTCCCGCTCGTGCGTCTACTCAGGCCTTAGACTAAATGTAGAAAGCAGCCGACCTCCTTGGCGGTCCTGAGGCCGCGCTCCCAGGCCGACTCGGGCGTCTGTAGCCGGCCGGCACGCCGCGTCACGTCGAACATGTTGTAGTTGCCGTCCGTCACTCCCGGGTGCAGGAACCTGCCAGGAACGAGCCCCGCTCGTACGTCTACTCCTTAGACTAAATGTAGAGAGCAGCCGACCTCCTTGGCGGTCCTGAGGCCGCGCTCCCAGGCCGACTCGGGCGGCGCGTCGAACATGTTGTAGTTGCTTGTCCGTCACGCCCGGGTGCAGGAACCTGCGAGGAACGAGCCCCGCTCGTGCGTCTACTCAGGCCTTAGACTAAATGTAGAGAGCAGCCGACCTCCTTGGCGGTCCTGAGGCCGCGCTCCCAGGCCGACTCGCTGTAGCCGGCCGGCACGCCGCGTCACGTCGAACATGTTGTAGTTGCCGTCCGTCACGCCCGGGTGCAGGAACCTGCGAGGAACGAGCCCCGCTCGTGCGTCTACTCAGGCCTTAGACTAGTAGGAAGAGCAGCCGACCTCCTTGGCGGTCCTGAGGCCGCGCTCCCAGGCCGACTCGGGCGTCGCGTCGAACATGTTGTAGTTGCCGTCCGTCACGCCCGGGTGCAGGAACCTGCCAGGAACGAGCCCCGCTCGTGTCTACTCAGGCCTTAGACTAAATGTAAAGAGCAGCCGACCTCCTTGGCGGTCCTGAGGCCGCGCTCCCAGGCCGACTCGGGCGGCGCGTCGAACATGTTGTAGTTGCTTGTCCGTCACGCCCGGGTGCAGGAACCTGCCAGGAACGAAGAGCCCCGCTCGTGCGTGTACTCAGGCCTTAGACTAGTAGGAAGAGCAGCCGACCTCCTTGGCGGTCCTGAGGCCGCGCTCCCAGGCCGACTCGGGCGTCACGTCGAACATGTTGCAGTTGCCGTCCGTCACGCCCGGGTGCAGGAACCTGCGAGGAACGAGCCCCGCTCGTGCGTCTACTCAGGCCTTAGACTAAATGTAGAGAGCAGCCGACCTCCTTGGCGGTCCTGAGGCCGCGCTCCCAGGCCGACTCGGGCGTCTGTAGCCGGCCGGCACGCCGCGTCACGTCGAACATGTTGTAGTTGCCGTCCGTCACTCCCGGGTGCAGGAACCTGCCAGGAACGAGCCCCGCTCGTGTCTACTCAGGCCTTAGACTAAATGTAGGAAGAGCAGCCGACCTCCTTGGCGGTCCTGAGGCCGCGCTCCCAGGCCGACTCGGGCGTCTGTAGCCGGCCGGCACGCCGCGTCACGTCGAACATGTTGTAGTTGCTTGTCCGTCACGCCCGGGTGCAGGAACCTGCGAGGAACGAGTCCCGCTCGTGCGTCTACTCAGGCCTTAGACTAAATGTAGAAAGCAGCCGACCTCCTTGGCGGTCCTGAGGCCGCGCTCCCAGGCCGACTCGGGCGTCTGTAGCCGGCCGGCACGCCGCGTCACGTCGAACATGTTGTAGTTGCCGTCCGTCACTCCCGGGTGCAGGAACCTGCCAGGAACGAGCCCCGCTCGTACGTCTACTCCTTAGACTAAATGTAGAGAGCAGCCGACCTCCTTGGCGGTCCTGAGGCCGCGCTCCCAGGCCGACTCGGGCGGCGCGTCGAACATGTTGTAGTTGCTTGTCCGTCACGCCCGGGTGCAGGAACCTGCGAGGAACGAGCCCCGCTCGTGCGTCTACTCAGGCCTTAGACTAAATGTAGAGAGCAGCCGACCTCCTTGGCGGTCCTGAGGCCGCGCTCCCAGGCCGACTCGCTGTAGCCGGCCGGCACGCCGCGTCACGTCGAACATGTTGTAGTTGCCGTCCGTCACTCCCGGGTGCAGGAACCTGCCAGGAACGAGCCCCGCTCGTGTGTCTACTCAGGCCTTAGACTACATGTAGGAAGAGCAGCCGACCTCCTTGGCGGTCCTGAGGCCGCGCTCCCAGGCCGACTCGGGCGTCTGTAGCCGGCCGGCACGCCGCGTCACGTCGAACATGTTGTAGTTGCTTGTCCGTCACGCCCGGGTGCAGGAACCTGCGAGGAACGAGCCCCGCTCGTGCGTCTACTCAGGCCTTAGACTACATGTAGGAAGAGCAGCCGACCTCCTTGGCGGTCCTGAGGCCGCGCTCCCAGGCCGACTCGGGCGGCGCGTCGAACATGTTGTAGTTGCTTGTCCGTCACGCCCGGGTGCAGGAACCTGCGAGGAACGAAAAGCCCCGCTCGCGCGTCTACTCAGGTCTTAGACTAAATGTAGAGAGCAGCCGACCTCCTTGGCGGTCCTGAGGCCGCGCTCCCAGGCCGACTCGGGCGTCTGTAGCCGGCCGGCACGCCGCGTCACGTCGAACATGTTGTCGTCAATGATATATAAGTAAAGATACGTTATACTCAAACAAAATGAGCGAAATAAATACTTCACATCATACACCTACAATTTATTGACAGTTGACATACACCTATCTTCATACTTCAAAATTCGTAAAAGAGATGGCAAAATACATATACTCGTATTTAATAAATAAAAAAGAGACAACTAGCATTTGACAATCGCGCGTGCATTCTTTTATTGATAAACGTTGTTTTATCTTTGTTACTCTCGATCTTAAACAGCATAAGCTTGTCTTTTTCTATAAGTCAGTCAAAAACGTCAAAATGGCGACCTATTTATTTTCAATAAATAATAAAATTGAAAAAATATATAATTCAGTTTAATTGCGCATGATGTGTGATGCTAAGGGCATTTTTGCATTTTGTTTTGTGGTTTTCACTATTGTATAACATAAAATGACGTTTTAGGGCGCAGTTCATGTGATTTGCGAGAACTCGGCAGTGGTACACACCTCTCAGTGGTCTGGGTAGGACTAAGAGCGATTGTTAGAATTATCGCAATCTGAGCGCTTCAATTTTAGAGCCGGCGTAACATATCTTTACTTATTATATCATTGGTTGTAGTTGCCCTTGTCCGTCACGACCGGGTGCAGGAACCTGCCAGGAACGAGCCCCGCTCGTGCGTCTACTCAGGCCTTAGACTAAATGTAGGAAGAGCAGCCGACCTCCTTGGCGGTCCTGAGGCCGCGCTCCCAGGCCGATTCGGGCGGCACGCCGCGTCACGTCGAACATGTTGTAGTTGCTTGTCCGTCACACCCGGGTGCAGGAACCTGCCAGGAGCGAGCCCCGCTCGTGTCTACTCAGGCCTTAGACTAAATGTAGAGAGCAGCCGACCTCCTTGGCGGTCCTGAGGCCGCGCTCCCAGGCCGACTCGGGCGGCGCGGCGTCGCGCGCCGGCGCGCTGTAGCCGGCCGGCACGCCGCGTACCACGTCGAACATGTTGTAGTTGCCCTTGTCCGTCACGCCCGGGTGCAGGAACCTGCCAGGAACGAGCCCCGCTCGTGCGTCTACTCAGGCCTTAGACTACATGTAGGAAGAGCAGCCGACCTCCTTGGCGGTCCTGAGGCCGCGCTCCCAGGCCGACTCGGGCGGCGCGTCGAACATGTTGTAGTTGCTTGTCCGTCACGCCCGGGTGCAGGAACCTGCGAGGAAAGAGCCCCGCTCGTGCGTCTACTCAGGCCTTAGACTAGTAGAAAGAGCAGCCGACCTCCTTGGCGGTCCTGAGGCCGCGCTCCCAGGCCGACTCGGCCGGCACGCCGCGTCACGTCGAACATGTTGTAGTTGCCGTCCGTCACTCCCGGGTGCAGGAACCTGCGAGGAACGAGCCCCGCTCGTGCGTCTACTCAGGCCTTAGACTAAATGTAGAGAGCAGCCGACCTCCTTGGCGGTCCTGAGGCCGCGCTCCCAGGCCGACTCGGGCGGCGCGGCGTCGCGCGCCGGCGCGCTGTAGCCGGCCGGCACGCCGCGCACCACGTCGAACATGTTGTAGTTGCCTTTGTCCGTCACGCCTGGGTGCAGGAACCTGCGAGGAGGGATCACATGTACTAGCGAGTAAATTCAAACCTGACTCAGGAAATTCTCAAACCGGCACGGCTGAAAAAATTCCTTGAGACCACTCACAGGCTGATAAAGGCTATTATTATTTTTTATTTATTATAACACGTTTGCCTCCGGTACTGTTTCTTTAAGTGCTTATACTATGCCGATCGAAATTGTCTGATAAGTAGAAATCCTATGCCAGTGACACGCATGTGTGACCGAAAAGATTGTACTCCTATGCCGGCGACACACACTTGTGTCAAAAATGTTCGTATTTAGATGCGACTGGCATAGGAGTGAGAACTTGATTAATGCTAGTGGCATAAGAATGAGATTACTTTGAACACGTATGTGTGTCACTGGCATAGGAATACAGTTTTTTCGGTCACATATGTGTGTCACCGGCGTCGAACGTGTTAAGCTTTATTTTTTTCAATGCTTAAGTTAAATTATGTTACAGTTTTGTTTTTTTTTTTTAATGCATTATCCCTGTCGGGTAAAAGCCTCCTCAGCAGCAGCTTCCATTTGTCTCTCATCTCTGCGGTCTCCATCCAATTTTTGCCAACAATTTGTGCTAAGTCATCTGCCCATCGTTTTTGGGGCTTTCCTCGGCCTCTTTTCCCTGTTGGACCTGTCCATTCTGTTGATCTTAAAGTCCATCTTCCAAATAGGGGATGGGGGATAAAGGCTATTAAACAAGCAAAATAGACAATAAGTAATTGATCCAGCCCTTTCAGAATATCAAATATTCCCTATCTGAACCAATTACTAGCGTACTGTTAAACAAACACTGTCTCATGATTATGGTACATACACAGATCGTGCCAGCCTCCGTAGCCAAGTTAGTACCCTGCCTACGAAGCTGGAGTTTCCGGGTTCAAATCCCGGCGAGTGCATTATTTGTGTATTTACTTATCACAAACATTTTGTTCCTTAGTCATGTATGTATCTCACAGATCAGTATAGATAGCTAACGGAGGCATGGAACATGTCGCAGCGTTATGGCCGATTGGCCTTTATAGTGTGACAGATGCGCGCCCTATGAGCCAGTCGCAACTTACCCGCGACTGCAGAATGAGCTCGGACATATCCGCAAAATGCCGAATTGTGCCGTTATTTCTTCTAAAAATAGGAGTGTAAATAAACATTTCAAGGACTATTGAGTCACGTACCACATGTAAGTATTGATTTTTTTTAGTTATTAGTTGACAAAACCACGTATTTTTACAAATAATATATAACAACAAACCGCTGACATAAATGTCATAATGATTTTACTTGGGCGTACCAATTGGTTGAACTATTCAGTGACAAATTGTATGTGCGTTTTACATTGACGGCTTAGAATAGCAAGCAAGTTGCAATTTGGTAAGCGACGTATCGAATTGCTAGCGATATTCACAACCGTACTGTCATTTCTAGGTACGGCCGCTGCGAGCAGGCCGCGAATTAGAGGTACGACTGACCGTGCCGATGACAAAGAGGGTCGATAAATTGTTGAATTTTTCTTTCATATTTTGACCTTTGTATCAATATCTTATCTTTTTAAAGGTAAAACAATATAAATAGATTATATCGTGTATATTCATTTGAGCCTCTTACAATAACCGTTGTCAAAGGTTGAAATTGTTTTATTTAAATATGTGACCATTGCGAAAACGGAAGATAACATTATGTTTATTAAGGGTACCACCGTCTAAATAATTATTTGTTCATTTGATTCCCAGCCACAAAGATAATGTCGTTAATAAATTGCTTTGTTCATATTCAAATATATGTTTATAAAGATTAGATACATCGTTCAATGCGATATTTTAATCTGTATCTATTTCTTATTGAATGATAGATCGATTTTAATGTTTTTCTTAATATCCCGGCCTTATCAAATATCTATGGATAATAATTTATCGACGTAGCCTCCTCTCTAGTGCCGCGTCATATGGTAGTTACACTCCGCACTTTAGCCAATCACAGCGTGGCAAAGGCCCGACCTCGGAGACACCGAGATTCGTTACTATTTCGCTTCGTTACAAATCTCTCTCTTTCATATATCTATGATGTATCTATATGAATTTATCTATTTTATATATATCGTCGCTTGGTACCCACATCACAAGCCTTAATTGAGCTTACCATGGGACTGGGTTGATGTCCTAAGATATCTATTTATTTATTATTACCCACCGGCAGCTGACGCCCCACGTGCAAGCCCCGCGCGAGAAGAAGCGACACACGGGCCGCGGCTCGCTCTCCTCCGGCCTCCGCTCGGCCTCGTCCGACACCTCGCCCTCCTCTAGCGACGAGCCCCGGGATACTCGCCGAGGCTTTACTGTCTCGTGGTACCCACCGGCAGCTGACGCCCCACGTGCAAGCCCCGCGCGAGAAGAAGCGACACACGGGCCGCGGCTCGCTCTCCTCCGGCCTCCGCTCGGCCTCGTCCGACACCTCGCCCTCCTCTAGCGACGAGCCCCGGGATACTCGCCGAGGCTTTACTGTCTCGTGGTACCCACCGGCAGCTGACGCCCCACGTGCAAGCCCCGCGCGAGAAGAAGCGACACACGGGCCGCGGCTCGCTCTCCTCCGGCCTCCGCTCGGCCTCGTCCGACACCTCGCCCTCCTCTAGCGACGAGCCCCGGGATACTCGCCGAGGCTTTACTGTCTCGTGGTACCCACCGGCAGCTGACGCCCCACGTGCAAGCCCCGCGCGAGAAGAAGCGACACACGGGCCGCGGCTCGCTCTCCTCCGGCCTCCGCTCGGCCTCGTCCGACACCTCGCCCTCCTCTAGCGACGAGCCCCGGGATACTCGCCGAGGCTTTACTGTCTCGTGGTACCCACCGGCAGCTGACGCCCCACGTGCAAGCCCCGCGCGAGAAGAAGCGACACACGGGCCGCGGCTCGCTCTCCTCCGGCCTCCGCTCGGCCTCGTCCGACACCTCGCCCTCCTCTAGCGACGAGCCCCGGGATACTCGCCGAGGCTTTACTTCTTCACCTAAAATTACATATACGAGATATTTTAGAAATGTAGGAAAATGCCAGGTTATGTAAACAGCCCTGTATAGTTATAGAAAATCTGTATGAAAACTATTCAATTCAATTGGATTCACAAAGTACGTATACAGGGTGGTCCAAACCTTGACGTCAAAAAATTTTTTTTAGATTCCTCACGTCATGAGCTATCAGAATATACCCCATGTATGTTAGCCGATTTTTTGTAGTTTTCGAGTTATGAATTTTTGAAAATTTTTTTTCGGAGTAGTCAGTCCAATAAACTTAAAAAAAAAACTTCTAAATTTTTAAATTAAAAATAAAATCGAATTTCGTCTCTTTTGTTGTTCTTATCAATAAACAAAGACAGAAAATACCACAAAAACTCAATTTGTGTAGTTATTCAAGTCATTTTTTACTACTTTAAAATTTTAAGCTTTTTTAAGTTTATTTAACCGACTACTCCGAAAAATCCTCATTATTAAGTATCACTTTTTTTTTGCTTTTACGAAGGTTTAAGGTCTAGGGTAGTCTTTACATTACCAAAAATCCTTGGGATATGTTTTATTTTTTTTATTTTCGTACATTAATGCTATTTCGATGCATTTTTAAAGTAAAATTTTGAATTTAGTACTTTTTATCCTACTTGTATCAAAGTGAGGACGCAATTTTTTTTGTCAGTAAATGCTTTATTTGTAGTAATACTTTTACAAAAAGAAAATATTAAAAAAACCCAATAGTTTTTTTTTTAACAATAAATTTCTTCATTCCAGAATTTCTCAAAAAAAAATTTTCAAAAATTCATAACTCGAAAACTACAAAAAATCGGCTAACATACATGGGGTATATTCTGATAACCCATGACGTAGGGAACCTAAAAAAATTTTTTTGACGTCAAGGTTTGGACCATCCTGTATATTATATGCAATGAGAACTATGTGCAAAATTAAACATGATGAAATGAATGCCGTTTACTTTAATTAAATACAGAGAGAAGAGTGTTTTACAAAATAATGCATAAGAATAAGAAGCAGGAATTTGTGGTTATGTATGAGATAGATATTTAAAGTTCCATACAATGACATTAAATAATAAATGGACACACAGAGCCAAACAAAAAAACCAAGAAAAGTGGCACTAAAAGTCATTTCTATCATGTTTCAGTTGAAGCTAATAACGCTCACTTACAATAAACTATAATAAAAAAACTCAAAGAATAAAAAACTTTGTGAAGTGAGCAATAAGTGTCAAATTTGCGAACAACACCGCAAAAAAGTAGAAACTTTTTATGTTTAAGGAATAAAGATGCTATACCGTAAGGTGACCAAATGTCAACTGTTAGAACTGAATAGCGGAGCAAAAGGACCGCAATATTTACTTCTGCAGCTGCAGCCCATTTTTTGGGGCCATTTTTTTGAGCTGTTTGGGGATCCACTTATATATTCTAAATCAATGGTTCCATACTATCTTTTTAATTATTTATACTAGATATAGTACCTACCTTTCTCAATAATTTCTCCATCTCCATTAGCTTGTTCCGACGATTTAGGCTCAACACATTCACCCTCTTCAGCTTCAAAGTCTAATTGCTCCTCACCATCCTCAGTATTACTAGTCTTCTCTTGTGGAACCTGGATTAATATTAGTATATATAATAGTGGAGTGTAAGTAGCAAAACATTATTTACTTTATAATAAACTGGTAACTTATGCACAAAAATTGGCACTGTTCTGCACTGGTGCAAGAATGAATTTTGGTAGTACTTTTCTGCCCAGTCTGGTATTGCCGAGATTGTCTTATTTCCTTGCTTTGTGCATGTTTTAATATCACTGACACTCATTTAATATATGCTCACATACTACACTTGTATCTTAAACAACATATCTTTTTGTTTTAATTTTATTTTGAATATAAAAGGACTGAATACACGACGAGTAACGTTTCTCATGCCTATCGACCCATCAGACGGTGCAGCCTCACCTTTAGAATCTAACACTAAACTAGATTTCAAAACAGTTCAATTAAACACTTACTTTATCTAGTTTAGGTGTGTCTACTTTTCCGCTGTCTGATTTAGGCGACTTAGGTGATGACTGGGAGCTGATCCCGTTATTCCCATTTACTTCAGGTTTTTCCGGAGATGCAGGTGTAGATTTAGGCTGAAATTGAAGAAATATTAACATTTAGAAAGTTTGTAGGTAGAACAACCTTTTAACTGGTAGTCTGATATATTAGACATTACATATCCAGCTCACCTCGCCAGTCTGAAAAGGTCTGATTCAGTTTTTATGATGTGAAAATTAGTCCCATTCAAATGCAAGCTTTGATTTGTATGGTGTAATTTTTTATTACTGGTGTAATGGGTAGGTGATGAAAAAAGAATGGAGGTTAAAATTAATATAAAACAAATATGTTCCTTGAGACAGAAAGCTGCTAAAATTTAATATAACTTTAAGATCCAACTTCACATTTGGTACAAAATAAAATGTTTCTACAGGTAGTTTCAATAAGATAAAGTTGTTTTAGCAAATGATTAACTTTATGTAAATAAACTTAGAACATACCTTTGATCCTTTAGCACTGTCATCTGGTCCTAATGAGTCTAAGTCAGATACATCTGACAGGTCTTCATGGCTTATATTCAAGTCTTTTCCATCAACTTTATCACTGCTTTGTGATTTACTTCTAGATTTTTTATCTTCTTCCTGGTCTGATTCCATTTCACCTATAAACAAATTTGTTAATTTTAAGTACATACTGAATGCTAAACAATCAATTGACTGAATGTGAATTGGAAGCCTGTCCTTAATCTCATTGAACATTATTAAATACATGATCTAATGTGTTTTTATCAATAAAGTAATGAGATTAGTAATACATTAACTGAAACTCCAAAAAAAAAGGGTTCAAGAGGATTTAATCTCAATCTCATTAATAAATACTAATGATTTGATCTAATGTGGTTTTGTCAATTAAGTAAAGAGTTGAGTAATCAATCAATAAAGTAACTAAACAAAAGAGTTAAAGAAAATTAATATCATACAAACAAAATTTCTCAAAAAAAGTTTTAAAATCATTAAAATAAAATAAAACCTAAGTTCAATGTTATACTTAAAATAATACTAAAAGTATCTAAATATATTTGAGAACTCTATAGTTATAAAATTTTAAATCATTAGTAATATTTAATTTACCTTCAGAAATCTCTTCAGTGGCAGGGTCCTTAGCACTAGTTCTCTTATTGTAAGAAGAGCTCTGACTTGACTGACTAGATTCTGATCTGCTGCGATCTCGTGACCGAGGTACCATTTTCTGTTCAGCTTTAGTATGCCTCCTCCAGTTTTCTTTAGGACTCCATTCACGCTTTTTAGGTGACATGACTACTGACGATCTAGATGAATTCCTATCTGGAGAGGGGCTTGAGGGACGGGAACTATGGTCAGGATTTCTTGAAGGGGATGTTGCCTGAGAAGCAGAATCTGGTGAAGCAGGTCGAGACCTTGTGTCAGGTGATCTGGCACCTGACCGAACTGAGCTGCTAGGACTTTGAGGAGTCTTTGGACCATCACCACCTGAATGTCGTTCTGGAGAACCAGATACACTGGGTGACTTGGGAGCATCTGGCGATTTTGGCCCAGCTGGTGAAGCAGGGATAGAATTTTCAGGTGAATTTATATCTGAATGAGCTCCACTCAAGTTACTGGGGGAGCGAGCTTTACTAGGAGATTGGGATTGTACTGAAGGGGATTGAGAGCGGCTCTCTGGTGTTGGAGACCTCGGGCCATCAGAACTAGGCGAGGCAGGAGACCTAGGTGGTGACCGTGGAGGTGATTGTGGGGGTGACTGTGGAGGAGATTGAGGTTGTGTGTGTTGTGGTGACTGTGGTGGTGACCGGGGTGATTGAGGTGGTGACCGAGTAGGTGTTGGTGATTTCGTATCTTTTTTAGATGATGTACTTGATGATGAACTCCGTCGACTTCTGGAGCTTGAGCTGCTACTACTTGACGATGATTGTGCATCTCCTTGCCCATCACGGGAATCTTCTGAATCCATCCCTGAGAACAGAGTGTGACTTTATATGAAGATTGCTACTATGGTATGAAGTACCCAACCCAAAAGCATTCCTGTTCATAGTTACAAATTAAAATAGCATATCAGACCAAAAAATAGTACTCCATAGTTAGTTCACACTTTCTTATAAATAGTATGCAAGCAAGTGATAAGTAAACAAAATAGTTCATGTATGAAAATAAATCATATTATGCTCGTAAACCAGATACAAGAATTTGATTTTTCGACATTAAATTCCGTTAATTATTCCTGACACAAATCCATTGTTTGCACTTGTGTACAAACCAACCTAAGAATATGTAATTACAAATTTTCATGATACTTTAACTGCTATGTAAATGATATTTTGTTGGCTGATGATACAACCGTTATAATGCTACGTTCTGATGTATATTGAAGACACATCCAGCCTTACCTTAAAGATGACGCCTCGACGCCAGATTCGGTGGCACTTTATAACACTTTTCATATTGCAAGACTTTTAACTTTTACTTTCACAACACAAACTCAACTTGGGTCTTTCACATATACTTGTGAACAACTTTAACTTTTTAAGACGATAAACTGATGAAAACTTAGTAAAATCAACACTACTTCAACATGGCTGTGATATAGGAGGAAATATATGAACATAATATAAATAATCACTTTTCAGTATTTCCGTAGGGTCAACTTACCCTCTTACCTTAACTGAGATGGGATAGACGGTAAATTTCTTGATTTAATTATAATTTTATAATTAAAAATCCTCTAAAATGCGCCGCAACAAGCTCTTTCAGCGAAGTCAGATCATAGACTAAAAAGTTATTTTTTAAATAATGTTGCCACGCCTTTTGTAGTAGAAGCTTATCGATTGATTTATTTCGTCATCGCCCGTTAATACAATTAATTAAAACAATTTTTTTTAAATAGTATTTTCATATATTTTTTTGTGTCTTGCTACTTAATATACTAACACAGATAAGTGTTTTAAAAGTGTGGAAATACCATGGAAATACTGATACATTTTGCTTACAAGGAAAATTTAAAAATATACTGGCAACATTAAAGATTGAGGAATAGACAAATCATGTTTAGTTTTAAAGGCGGCTTGTAAACGACGTTCACGTTGGAGTTACATTATTTATTTGACGAAAAAGGTGAATTATTATGAATTTAATTTAGTACAAAAAAATAATAAAGAAGTTAGCTTAGAACATTTCATTCCATGTATTTTTAAACAACTAAAGGCCTTCTGCACGATTGTGTCCAACCGCCGTGATAAACCATTTTTAACATTCTTTCTACACGATTTCGTTGGTTGGTGGTTAGATCCGAACGTGTAAAAAGCCCATTACACTCATTACAATACTTACAGCGGAAACGGAAGCAAAACTAAATAAAAATTGGCGCCAAAGTTACAGTTTACAGTAAAGAATATATTGCAACAATTTTCGTTTCCGTTTATTATTTTATTTATAAATAACAATGCTGGATCAAGCACTTGACGATAATGTGTCAGATACAGAAGAAGAAACGTTTTTCCAAGATGTTGATATTTTACAAAAACATGGCATAAATGTAGCAGACATTAAAAAACTGAAAACAGCTGGCATCTGTACCATCAAAGGTATTCAAATGTCTACAAAGAAAAAGTTGTGTAATATAAAAGGTTTTTCGGATGCAAAAGTTGACAAAATTAAAGAAGCTTGCCAGAAAGTTGTTACTCTTGGTTTCATGACTGCATTAGAAGTAAGCGATAAACGAAAACAAGTTTTTAAAATTAGCACGGGAAGTTGTGAATTAGAGTAAGTGCATGTTTTTTACTTCTAAATCCTTGTGAAACAGAAACATGATAATTTTTTGTTCCCAGTCCCACCTACTTATTATTATGATTATTATTTTCGTAGTAAACTGTTGGCTGGTGGGATAGAGTCGATGGCGATAACAGAAGTTTTCGGAGAGTTTCGGACAGGAAAAACCCAGTTGTCTCACACTCTTTGCGTAACCACGCAAATACCTACATCCAGTGGTTACCAGGGCGGGAAAGTTATGTTCCTGGACACTGAACACACTTTGTATCCTTTAAAGTACAATACTCCCCTGATCGTTAACTTCAGTTTGTAATAAAAGCGTAAACGTGAGCTTTTTAATAAAAACGTCCTACTTTGTTGCTTTTGATAAGGGCGCTTATAAATTTAACTTGTATAAATAAAGCAAATATATAATACATGTTAATCGTCATGAGACGTTTTTACTAAAATTCCTTTATTCTCGTACCTTACTAGGCCACTCGGTAAGCTTCGTGACCTAAACCCGGTACTCAACTTATATTAGCCTTCATATTGTTACAATTATATAAAATACTATTGTTTCAGTCAACTTCAGTGCAATAGACATCATAGGCTCATTGCGACAGTAATATGATTTCGACAAAATACGAAGGCAAAGGATTATGCACTACATCGGTACCTACACATTACCTAGTCATTTTAAAATATTTTTAAAGATCTATGTTATAGCTCACATTGTACATTAAATTCGAGAAAGATATCGTAATACCTGACGCACCTAAACAAATTCATAGTAAAAACTAGCAAAACTTGAAATAATGCAGTTCATGGTCCTTCGCACCGGACCGGATCAGGAAACCATTTTTAATAGTCACTCATGTATCAAACTTGACCTTGATCTGTATCTTTTACGAGTGATGTTTATATACTTACACAGCAAAATGAATCTAGTTTATAGAATTGATCTAAGTATTTTAGGGTAGTCGAAATATTAGGTTTGAGGTAATTGAGGTAGGAGTAACAAATTTCTACAAAGATTGAGTTTGGTTCCTCGGATTCTCTACGTGTCCCATCTTTGCCAATGCCTAGTGATCTTATAGTGGTAGTAAAAATCTAAGGAAATCTTACCTATTTCATACTTCCTGTTGATTAACTATAGATAAACGTGTCGTACTTTAGTAAGTAGTGTACGAGTAAGTAAAGTACCTGCGGCCCTACCGCGAAAAACGAAATTCGTAAATTTCGAGAATTTGTCTCTCTCAATCTAATGACACCTTCGTTTGAGTGACAGAGAAAAATCCTCGAAATTTCCGAATTTCGATTTTCGCGGTAGTAGGCCTGTAGGTAAGTCAGTAACAACAGAGAAAACCAACACAACCTTTTGTTCGATACTAGGTTGGTCCTATATATGTATACCCATATTATGCCAAGTTTATATTCTGTTTTTTGTCGACCTAACTAGTAGAACTTACTACACGTACACACACTACACTTAATGTTAAAGGTACAGCGAGGCTTCATTAAAATAGGTCGAAACTGCTATTGCAATGTGATTTACAGAAAATTCCAACCAACCAGTATAAAGGGTTTCCTTAACTAGCATCTCAGTCGCCCAGACAGACTGCGTCCTATTGCTGACAGATTCAACTTGGACCAGAATGCTGTCCTAGATAATGTTCTGTACGCTAGAGCGTATACCTCGGAACATCAGGTACGTTTACATATACCTACAATATTTTCTCTCCGTCATACCCACACATAAGTACCTATTACAGTCAACCATTGGATCCGTAGGGGAATGAGGAACTATGTCAAAGCGACGCCATAAATCAAATTGTAAGAAATTTCTTAATACT
The DNA here is from genome assembly GCA_025490895.1 of Thaumatotibia leucotreta. NCBI lineage: Eukaryota > Metazoa > Arthropoda > Insecta > Lepidoptera > Tortricidae > Thaumatotibia > Thaumatotibia leucotreta. The sequence continues at coordinate 130,081 of JALPQI010000657.1, read as the reverse complement.
TGTCATTGTGACAAGGTTCTAAAATGGCTTAGGGTTCCAATTTGTTGAGTGTACAATTCTAGTTAGGTGTTGATTCGGCATATGGGAATGTTACATAATGTACCATAACGCCTTAATAATAGAATAGTGTCGCATTGCTTAATACTTCTGACTACCTTATTCACGAACTAGAAGTATCTAATAAAAAAAGCGTTTATTTGCATTTTTAGATTATGAGATAATTTCTAAACAATAATAAGCTTTGAACCGCAATTGTAATTAGATAGAAGATTGCCACCGCGGCCATCGTTAATGGATTTTGCGTGTCAATGATACTGCAATTACCTTTCATACCATTTTATATAGCTACTTAAGTGCTAATTAGCACTAATTTATACATTTCTCAAGGCGGAGCTCCTAGACTACGTAGCAGCGAAGTTTCACGAAGAGGCAGGGGTGTTCAAACTATTGATCATCGACTCTATAATGGCCCTGTTTAGAGTGGACTTCTCCGGTCGCGGTGAGCTCGCTGACCGTCAGCAGAAGTTGGCCCAAGTCCTGTCTCGGCTGCAAAAGGTGTGTTACTGTTGTTTCTCTTAGGTATGCCTATGATATGACAGCATTTTATACTTAAAACAACACCCAGGCATACACAAGCCCAGTGTCAGGGAGGGCAAGCGCCCCCATTGCCTGGATCCGCGCCTGTGATGTTGCACGGCGGTATATGTAATTTATTGAATAACTAAAAAGAAATTAAAAATGTAGCCCGCTCCGATATATCTGATGGCGACTGTACTTAAGTATCAATCGATAAATCATCTTATCAATGCCACAATACCACTAATATGATTATGATAGTTAGTATTAAGTACGTACAGCAAATTGTTAATATGAACCTGGTTACTTTAATATGTAGTGCATAAAGATCAATTTCCAGCTAACCGGTAGATAGAGTATTTTCCTGATAAGATAGATGATTCGATACGCTGAGTTGTTCACGCGTAGAATAATTACGAGATATTCGATGATTTAACATGAGTAGTATTTTTAATCAATGAGGCTATTAGACTAACTCTTATCTCGCCTAAAACGAAGTATACCCAAGTACAGTAGAATCTCTAAAAATTATATTTCCTACTACTACTTTTGTAAGTAGGTAAGCTCTAATCTACTGCTTCCGATTTCAAAATTGCTAAATGCATTTTAATGTTTTTGAAACGGCTTCAGATGGATATATTATATACTTTGATAACTATGTATATACTTTGATGAAATATACATATATTTTGCCTTTACCTAACTACTTAATAGGTTAATGACGCCTAAAAAAGAATTACTTATTATTAAAAAGTAACTCAGTAATGATTATAAATATAATAAGTATCTATCTAATGTTTATGGTACTTACCCAAAATATAAAACATTTTATTTCGTAACGCGCTTAAGATCAAAAAGGTGACCAGATAATAGTACTGCATCCGGCTACGACCGAGGTCTTTGACTTTATATTGATACTATTGAGACTGAGATAAATATATATATATAAATGTAGATCACGACGTACACGACTCTCAAACAATAATAATACCTACCTATATTACTTAGATAATTCTTCTCCATATAATGTCCATTTTAATAGCGACATTAATCATAACATTTAACGACAACTTTTTATATTTATAGCAATACATGTATAGGTATGATGGCCGTTGGGGTGGGAAGGTTTTCTAGTGGCGGCCACGTACCGGAAGGCGCAGCGTGGGTAGCCCCCCACAAGGTTGACTGATGACCTGGTGAAGGTCGCAGGAGTCCGCTGGAAGCGGGTGGCACAGGACCGGTCAATGTGGCAATCTTTGCGGGAGGCCTATGTTCATCAGTGGACGTCTTTCGGCTGACATGATGATGATGATGATGATGTATAGGTATCTGTTAATGACGAGCTTAGTTACAGCGACACACAAATATGTTACAGATATCTGAGGAATACAACGTAGCTGTATTCATAACAAACCAGATGACCGCTGATCCGGGAGCTACACTATCCTTTCAAGTAGACCCAAAGAAGCCGATTGGTGGAAATATCCTCGCTCATGCATCAACCACTAGAATTTCATTAAGAAAAGGTAGAGGAGAAAACCGAATAGCCAAGATCTATGACTCCCCTGACTTGCCTGAAAGTGAGGCTACCTTTTCTATTACTAGTGGAGGAGTAGCAGATGCGAAAGACTGAATAAAATAAAAATATTAAAATACCTAATGGTTTTATTTAACTCCCGTTTATATTTAGTACTAGTGCACGGATATGGTTGTTGACCCACAAAACGCAGGATTGGAAGATAACTTTAGTAACCCCTACCAATGTAGACATCAAAGTCCAAGCGAGACGACGTCTCGCATTCGTCGTCTGCAGTGGCGTGATTTGACTGAACCAATCGCTAATAGGATGGCGGAATTTGTTACGATTAGATAATTTCGCTTTTTGTAAAGTAAGTACTGAATCTGTGCTCATTACTAATGTTCGAGATGCAAGTTATGTATGTATTAGGTACTTGCAAATTATTTGTGGTATGTAAGGTATGTTTGTAAATTAATAGATTTATAATCAAGCAGTGTTCATGAACTACCTATAAATATTTTTTAATTCCTCAAGTGAAATAGGTATCTACCTAACTACCGCCACTGTGGGTCACTAAGAAAGCAGTAGACGACGCTATTCCAAACCGTCGATGTTAGGTTAGGCATAAAAGTATCTACTCGGATTTTTTAGTAAAAGCTTGGAAAAATCATACCCTATAGTCCCTATACCATGCCTAATATGCCTTTGTCCAGGGGTCGGCAAACTTTTACGAATGCAAGTAAATAGCGGGAATAATAGAAACTGAAATCACTTGTTACCGGGATTCCTAAAAGCTATTAATGATAACATAGGGTAAATCGTCAATAACTAGCCACCTTTTCATAAAAATGATTTCTATTTATAGGTCAACAAAGTTCATTTTTAGTAGAAGGTATATATGAAGTAAAAACCTAATAACTGGCCATGTTTCAGTTACTGGCCACCTTAAACCAAAAATGAATTCTATTTATAGGTAAAGAGAACTCATTTTTGTATCAGGAAAATGGCCAGTTACTGGACATTTGCCAACTAGCCACTCGTTTAATAACTGGCCGCCTCTTACTAAAATGCGTTTTATTTTCCCATGAACAGAATTCATTTTACTTCTTACCCAGAAGTGGCCAGTTACTGGCAATTTATTTGCCCTAGTACAAACTTTTTTTGGAATTTTACTGCCATTATTACAAACTATTATGAAACTGTCGGTAGGAAAATACTAACGAATTCATGTTGACCAACATAACCATGTAAACTTTATACGTGAAACAAATCGTCATGCCATGACGTCATCGTCGTATTTGACAGCACAAAAAAATGACAGTCGGTGTGCAATGCTGTGAACGGAGTGCCGTGAGACTTTTAGTCGAATAAATGTTTCGATTTTTAGTAATTTAATTATTTGTGCAATAAACTTATCAGTTATTTGTGATATATAACAAGCATTTTGTTATTGATATTTAAGAATGAGTGCTACTAATGGAGAAAAGAAACAGATTCGTGTGTGGTGCGATGGGTGGTGAGTTAAATGATAATAAGAATTTATTGAAATTTTCATTAAATACTTTTCATAAACATTGCCACTTGATAATTATATTCATAAAATAACAGTATGTTAATGATAATTTGAACGTTTGTTTTAAAATTTTCTTATTGCGACTTATCGGTATTTGTGCTCGAAATTTCGCCTTATTTTTCAGGTTACTACAAATAGTTACAAAACATTACATCCGTTGCCAATTAACGCAAGGACTGTTCATAAATCGTACTCGGCCTATTAACTCAATTACTACAAAGAATATGAACAGGTTTTCTTACAAATTTAAATGTTTTTCAGTTATGACATGGTGCATTTTGGTCACGCTAATTCTTTACGGCAAGCGAAAGCCCTTGGTGATGTGTTAATAGTAGGGGTTCACACAGATGAAGAAATTGCGAAGCACAAAGGACCTCCAGTATTTACACAGGAGGAGCGGTACAAGATGGTGAAGGCTATAAAATGGGTGGACCAGGTTGTTGAAGGAGCCCCATATGTCACAACACTTGAGACGTTAGATAAATATCAGTGTGACTTCTGTGTACATGGAGGTAAGTCATAATTTAAACACTTTAGTTAAAGGTCACAAGGTCATGCTCAGATCATGAGTATATTGAACAAGCAAAATTTTGTTTAAAAAACATCACCCTGCCCTTATTGTAACAAGCACAAAGTAATATTTTTAGTAATATGACATTGACACAAAAAAAATAATATGTACAAAAAAAGAGACCAGACAAATATTAATAAAACATGATGTAAGAACATTATTCTCACATATAATTAAATCACAATTGATTTTCGTAATATTATTTTTATTTCTTAAAAAGGTAACTATGTCATGAAAATATTTTATGACCACAATAAAATTTTAATCAGTCTGAGATGTCTTACAAGAAATAAAATATATAATTTGCTTTATACAGCTATAAATTAGGTTTATCCATCCATGTAGAAACCATTTAGAGAGAGAGAGAGTAAAGTCTAACCCCCTTATTCATAAACGTCTGCTAACTTAACAAGCCGCTAATAATTGTTTGTCCCTTTCGGTCTTAACAATGTGTCCATAAGAGCAAAAGGGACAAACAATTGTTAGCGGCTTGTTAAGTTAGCAGACGTTTATGAATAAGGGGGTAAACCCATGGCCTCTTTATTGTATTTCAAGAAAATAATTAGCTTGAAGTACTATGCCTGAAAACCTAATTAGATTCCAATATACATCAAAAAGTATTGCCATTTTAATGAAATATTAGGTGGACCAGTAAATTTTCACTTCTGCAAATGTTATAGGTAGCTGCTTATTTTATCTATAATATTACACAACACTTAATTATACTTCTTAAATAAACAATCTTTTTTAATGACTTGTCGCAAAAAAAAAGATATTTAATTTAATTATTTTTTAGGAGAAAAGTGTATATTACAATGGCAATAACTGAGGATTTAACAACATTTGGTACCAGTTAATATTCTCATATGTGTAATTGTATTTTAAGGAAAACTGGTTGGGTTACCTTACATAAACTTGTTAGGCGATGAAGGCATAGATAACTTGATGATAATCAGGATGATTTTTATCATATTTTGAAAATAACTATATTCTTTTATTTGGACGCAAAAGTGATGGACGATTTTTAAATAATGAATGTTAAATTATTGTGTTTTGTTACATGTTAATTGTCAAAATCTCTGGGTTTACAATCAAGCGTTTTACTTATTTTATTGTAATTTGAATCCGGGAAATCCAAGGGAAAATATGTTATTGCAAGGAAGTCTCCACTTCATGAGTTTGTTCTAAGAAATGTATGTATTTATACTCTGCTTATTCCAATCACTAATTATGTAATATACAGTGTGTGACCTTGAACACGGGAGAAAAATAAAATGGGTGACTCCTTAGGCTATCTGCAATAATCCTGTAAAGGTCCCGATGTTTAAAAATTGATAAGTTTGAAGATATTGTTATTCAAAGTAATGGACCCGAAGTACTGGATCTCGGTTTTTGTACATTTTTCAATGTTACAAAAATGATAAGTCATTAATAACTTTTAAGTCAAGTAAAAAAACCCATAATAACAAAATTTCCAAGGAAAAACAAATGCAAAAAAAAAAATTTTAATGACTATTCTTATGTGGAAATGATTGTTGCTTAGCTTATTAATGCACCATTTAAATTTTCGCCCCGGTTGTAGGCCACACACATACAATGGGTATAGGCATCAGCCACAAAAGCTGAACTTGTGGGTTCAATCCCCACCTTGGACATTAGCAGGCAGCAGAACTTTGGTGCAGATGACAGACATATGACGTAGCGGCTGCATACAGAGTGTTTTTACCTAGATGATAGATAATCATTAATAACTAACAAAACAACATAATTATTACCTCTTCAGTTAACCAATATTTAATTGACACTTGAGATGGCCAGTAATTATAAAAAACATCATCAAATAACTGTCTTTGTCATTTCCATCAGAAAAATCAGATCCATATAGTACACACATAATTATTTATTTGTGTAAGGTTGTATATAAAGTTTGGCATTGCTATTAACTTGGCGTGCTATTGACAACTGTTACATTTGTCAAAGTGTGATAACTGATACAAGTTAACAGTTCTGTTGTGTATAATTTATAAGAACATCCTATATCCCAATTAATATGTGTCATAATGATGTCATCAGCAACAAAGTTCCGCTGCCTGGACATTGGTGAACATTTGTGTCAGTGTACATGGAAAGGTACCTTGTCCCGACTCTTAAAATAGACCTTATGTATTATTACATAAAGTCCATTTTAAACACCGCGACAAGGTACTTTTCCGTGTGCACTGACACATTTTAGTACCTATTTATAAATATTAGATGTGATGATGTTTGAAAAAAATTATTTGGTTTATGACATCTAATGTTTATAATAGATACAAAAATGTTTAAAAGTGACTTAACAAATTAGAAATAAATTCATCAAAACATGATTATTCCACATTTTGTCCTTAACAATCTTAATCTTGAAGAAATATCACGTTTTCATGATAACTGTTTTTAAATTGCATGTCAGGATAACAACATTAGGTAACAATACTATCACTGACTTACTCACTAGTTTATCTCATATCAAAAATGTCTAATCTCATCGAAATCTCAGTAAATGCTTGTGAATGAGTGACTCATTCCATTACTGTAAAGCTACTTACGCACACGTGAAGTTTATTATGGTCACATGTATGATAAGTATTGGACAAGATTGTAGTGATTATGTTACACAGAGATCATACACATGCTTAGACTGCTGAATGGCGATGCAATGTTTACACAGCAAAACATTTGAGGAAACACAACAAATACCTTTTTTGTGCTGCTGTCAACAATACAACAAGTTTTGTTGTTGTGAGACCTGTTGTATACTAAATGTCTTCTTTGTTTCATTTTTGTACTTTATTACAACAGATTAAGGCAAATGTGTAAACAGATCTGTGACGTCAACTGTACTTTTCCTGCAAGGAAAAACCCTTTAATAATTGAAGTAAAATTTTGAGCTATAGTCATACAATATTGACGTAAAATACAACGGAAACTAGTGAGAATTCCGTAACTATCGACTACGGAATGTAATGTCTCGAAACTTTACCAGAATAAACTGCCAGGTATACACAATTATACATACAGTCGTGTCGAGAAACAATAAAGGAATTACCACTCGCTAACGATTCGTTATTGGAATGAAATCCCTACCGAGGTTTTCTCAAAAACTACAATATGTGATTTAAAAAAAAAACAGTAAGATTTTGCAGGGTAGCCGAAGCGCAACCCTCTGAAGTTACAGGCGTCCATAGGCTACAGTAACTACTTACCATCAGGCGAGTCATAAACGACCATAGTTTTGCAGTAAGCGATCAACTAGGTACAATTTTTTGTCAATCTGACTTAAGCTTTAACATATTGAGTTTCGCTTTCTGCATTGACAAAAATTGGAAGTTGGTCGCTTTCTGCATAACTATGGTTATGTCAGCCTCCGTAGCCTAGTCGGTAGTGACCCTGCCTACGAAGCTGGAGGTTCCGCGGGTTCGAATCCCGGCTAGGGTATTATTTATGTGTTTATTTATCACAAATATTTGTTCCTTGGTCATGGCTGTCTATGTATTTATGTATCTTTGTGTAACTATCTATTATATATATCGTCGCCTGGTACCCACATCACAAGCCTTAATTGAGCTTACCGTGGGACTAGATCGATTTGTGCAAGATGTCCCAAGATATTTATTTATTTATTTATGGTTATACTTGTTTGCTTCCGTTTTTCTGTTGGGTATTAAAAAAAATAGGGCACATACGCAAAACATTGACATTGACCTGTTTGACCTTTCACATATGACTCTACGATATTAGAATCGGATTCAAGGTAATCACTACGTATGAACTGGTAATCACGTCTCATTAATTCCGCTGTTCTTATACGGAAGAATTTAAATATTATTAGGCCTGGTTTTTATATATTCGTTTACTTACGTCAGGTGTTAGTTATCCAGTTTTTAAGGTATGAATTAGGAACTAACAGATCTGATGATAAAACCTGATGAAATTATAAAATGAAAAAACAGGAATTATTGTAGGTGGGTAATATTTGGCAAATAAACTAAATAAATATCTTGGGACGTTTACACAAATTGAGTCCCACGGTAAGCTCAATTAAGGCGTGCGTGGTACTAAACAATGATATATATATAATAGATAGATACTTGAATATATAAATACAACCATGTCCAAGAAATAAAAATTTCCAGGTAGGACTTCAGTAGGCCTACCGCGAACTTATAAATTCGTAGTATCTGTCTTTGTCACTCCAAAGATAGGGTCATCGGAGTGACAGAGAAGAGACAGAGGGCCCTCGGTTACCATCACATCGCATTGGAAGCGCGATAATCCGACGTTAGCTAACTGGCCAATATCAATGCTCCCTAAGTAAAGTAACACTAGTTTGATTTCGCATTATTACAACAATCTCAAGCTATTTTGTACGATTACGATTCTGAAAACTGAACATCGTGAAAGATTAATATTTTGAAAATTTCCGCCCTTTAACTTCGAGAAAATAAGCCGCGTTTACTTCAATCAACAATACAATCGCTCAGGGAGTCAAGTTCACAAAGGTCACTTTGTATAATTATCTAATGATTTGTGAGTGTTTTAGAAAAAAACGTCTCACTTTGTCGATGACCATAAGGTAACGACTGAATTGGCTTGTGTCTTTATATGAATTAAATGTCTAAGCGCCCTTATAGCAAGAGACAAATGGGACGTTTTTAACGCTCACATTTACTTTCCCAATATATGTATAGGTATAAATGGGTAGCGATACTAATTTCACGAATTGTTTTTTACAGATGACATCACAGTAACTGCAGATGGAATTGATACATATCATTTGGTCAAAAATGCAGGCCGATACAGGTGTGTATGTGATTTGTTTTATCGATACCACTTTAGAAGTGACGCAAAAATAATTGCGCCGTGAATACCTATAGCATTCCTAATCAATATAGGATGCTTAAAATAGAAAAGCAGCAATAAAATACTTTGTAAATGAAATAAATACTTTATCACCACGTCGTGTGCTCGCCATATTACGTTATTTACCTCGAATGTCATGTCTGTGTTGCAAACCTTACGGTTTCGCGGAGACCTTTTTCTTTTTTAATTAATTATTACTTCATTAATTATTAGCCGCTCTATCACCCTTCCGTACTCCTCTCAATACTTCTGTATCTACAGCTTTGGTTCAGAACGCGAGTCTTTTAGACTTACTGAACATTCCGGAACATTCCGTAAAATAGTCTAACAAGTTTTGCTTTTATCACTGAAGAATGCGTGAAACTCAAATTATCAATGCCCAGTCAATATCTATTTTTTTTAACTATCCGCCTTTTTTAACCCTTAAAAGCATGACCTTGACAAAGATTTATGCTAATTTGAATTCTGACATGTTGTCAATAGAGTCGAATTTAAGGGTTAAGTAACAACGCCAAACTCTGATCAAATAAATAAATATCATGAGATTCATAAGGCAATCTTACACTCGATCTAGTCGCACGTAATTTACGTCCAGTACCTATATGTATGTAGATTATTTCTGTTTATTTGTGTATAGTCTCCTCTATTAAACAAATTTGTATTTGCAGAGAGGTGCAAAGAACCGCTGGCGTGTCGACGACAGACCTCGTGGGGCGAATGTTACTGCTCACCAGAGAACATTTTAAGTAATATTCTTTGATTCATAATCATACCTAAAATAAAATACATTTTCCCAATATTTTCTCATGTCAGAAATCCCTAATTTGTTCTTCGAATCACTTTTCAGATGTAGGTAAGTACTTACATTTATCTAAATATTGATTAGTATTCCAATTATTATATTATTTATTCACGAAAAACAATTACAAAATTTTACATAAACATTTAGTGCTCCAAACTGGAGTAACCAGTTTAATGGCGCTACGCTCAGTTCTTACTTAACTAATAATAGTTTTTTTTATATTTAATGGACAGTCTTAACCTCATAAGAGTCATAAGTCATAAAGCTTAAGATCAACGGAAGCAATTTCTCGTGTTTCGTTGTTACTGTGCTCAAACTCAAGTTGTATAAGAGCTTGAAATTATGAGGGACTAATTTCATGTCTTAATATTTTTATTGGCCTAATACCCGCCTTCCACTGCGAGCCGATATTCATCACTGTTGGCACTAACAACAGTAAACTGTAGGTACAGGTAAATTAATGAAAGCTGGCACGAACGGATCGAGTAAGTGACAGAAAGTATCTATGTGTGGATATCTTAATGACAGTAGATACAAGGTTGGTATAGGACGACCTCGTACACACAATCATAGATTACATTAATTCCATTCGTGCCAGCTTTAGTGAATTTACCTGTATACGAACACTTTGCTAGCAATTCTCGCAGTGGAAGGCATAAGTCGAAAGCTTGCTTTTATACAAAATCCAAACAAAGCGCGGTTGTTTTGAGCGTTAACCGCAGCGTTGGGCTGCGTTCTGCGTACACACAAAACAAGATTAGATTTGGATAGAAGAAACAAGTTCATTCATTTGTATGGCGGCCGAGCGTGTCAGATTTTGTACTGATGAAGTTGTTACTTGCCTATGATTTTAAATATGTCTCAGGCCCTTGAGCATTCATATTTTTTGTGTTGTTGCAATTAATAGTACATAAGGAGGCATTATTAATGTTTTTGTTCACTTCAACTTACAAAATTTGACGCCCGAAAGCTGCAAGCTGCGATTAAAGACGGACAACTCAGTAGATTTTACTGAGTTCATTTGACACGCTAAGTAGATACGTTTGCTTAATCTGTGGTATATACATATGACATCTGTGAAATAGCATCTCACATTATTCTCATTAGTATGTAAAATGTTGCACTTAAGGCTGGTCTACATTCCAGGAGAGGTGACAAAGAGTATTCCGTGGCGCTGGAACATTCGTCAAACCTCGGCACGGACCGCACAGCGCGATCGCCTTACACTGGCTGCTCGCAGTTCTTACCTACTACGCAGAAGATCATACAGTTTAGTAGTGGGCTCTCGCCGAAGCCTACGGATAAGGTGAGTTGAATTGATCCTATAGTACCGTTTGGTAGCCAGATTTGGTAGTTGGCTTTTTTTTCACCACCAATTACCTTTAGTAGCGTTTGGTAGCCAAAGTTTCGTAACCAGCTATGAAATGGGAATAACTTTCCCATCTCGTAGCCGGATTTAGTATAAACCTGGTTACAAGTCGATAATGATAAGTTCCGATTTAAAGCCAGTTACCTATTGGGATTTTATTCCCATTTCGAATCTGGTTACGAAACTTTGGCTAAGAAACGCTACTAAAGGGAATTTGTGGTGGAAAAAAAAGCAGATGGACACTACCCCTTTTATTCATAAGCGTCCCCTAACTTAGCAAGATTCGTATTGTTTGTCCCATTCCGTCTGATCAATATTTTTAATCGACTTCAAAAAAGGGAGGAGGTTATCAATTCGAATGAATTTTTTTTTGTTGTATGTATGTTACCTGACATCTCCGAGAATAGTGAACCGATTTAAAGATTTTTTTTGTGATCGACCTCGAGACGGTCCCATTGGCACCAAGTTGGAGTCTGATGATGGTATTTTGGAGAAATCGAGGGATCTCTTCAAATGTTATAGGTACGGTACATGTATGGCGCTTTTGGTAGTTTTCATTCATTTACAAAAATTTGCATTCAGAAAGTAGGTTTTTATGATAGGAAACCACAGATGATAGAATCTTGGAGAAATCGGTTGAAGTTGGTTGTTTTTAAATTTTTATTTTGGTGATTATTATAAGACGGAACGGGACACACGATATTGGTAATGTTAATGTATATGGAACGGCCACATACAGAGTTAGTCTAAACAATGATTTACGCCAAGAACTTCAAGAGAGATTGACAATTGAATGAACCGGTTATAAAACACTGGTTTATTTTAAAATTTATTGCAAAAAATCGTCTATGGAAAAACATCTTACCTCGATTTTCCACTATTTTACCATGAAAAATATAAATATGTTTTATTACTCTGATAATAATAATTGAGCAAGATATACCTACCCTATTTTAACGTCAATTAAAGTATCGTTACTTTAATTTAACGCCTATTAAAGTATCATTACTTTAATTGGCGTTAAAATGGGGTAGGTAAATCTTGTTTACTTAAAGATTTAAAAAAATTTAATTAAAATTAACTTTTTCCTCTTGACAAAAAAGCTGATTTTAGAATGACTTTATTATTATAGTTATCGTTATCGAATCTTTTCGCATATTACTTACCATTTACCGTCTATTAACATTAATCTGTAACATTTGAGCTCGCTGATAAGCTACTTTCATCGTTATTTTTTAATTGTACATAAATCACGTTAACAGCCCTTACGTCATTGATATTGGAAAGATTTTATAAATAATTTCCATGCCGTGGTGGTAAATCCTAAAACAAGATTAAATAAAAGTCTTTTTTTTAGTACAGATGGTGCCTTTTTTACGCGCTAGCACAGAATATGCGCTAGTGCGAGAAGTGGCTCATTTTACGTCAGGTCCAAAACTTCGGAGGGCCATCTGTACTAAAAAACGTTGTACGAGACACGTGCAAAAAGGAAATTCGTAACTGGTGTCGATTTAAAACACTCCCTTCCGCCGTGTTTTAAAACATCGCCACTCGTTTCGAATTTCATGTTTTTCGCACTTGTGTCGTAATGTAGGTACTATTCTCTGAGCCGCAAATTATTTTTCAACGGTGTATACATAACGCTATGCGTGAAGTTCATTGTTTTTGATTTTAAGTATTTGCTGTCTTCTTATTTATATTAAGTGTTGTTCTGAGTTGATTTTTTATTTGCTTATAATAAATGGGCAACCTCTTATTAAAGGGTGATTCTTATTCTTACATTTTTTTCTGTGATATGTAAGAATCGAATATATCTTGTGGGAAAATATATAAAGTGTGTATTAATTCACGTAGTAAATTACCACTAATATCATGTCAGAGCATCATTTTTGCCATAAAGTTATTAGCCAGCTATAAAAAAAAATTGCTAACCCCAAAATGTCACGGACCGTGTTGTGTGAGATTGCCGAATTCGAAAACATAATATTTTTTTCTGGTGAATTGTCAAATTCTTACGCAAAACATTACAGCATTTATGCAAGATTAATGTTTGATTTATAAGATAATACTATAGAAATCTTAATAACCATTACTATTTATGATTTACATCAGAATAAAATGTGTGAGTACTTTTTGTGTCACGACCGTGTACGTTACTATAAACGTACGGATCTCTGTAAAAAAATGTCTTTAATATTGGCAACCCCTTTTATGTTTTTTTAGAACAGCAACATTGTGTTGTTGTCAAATTTGCAAATGACTGAACGTTGTGTGTGTCTCACAAAAAATTTCTCCGTATTTTTTTATAAAAAGGGACAACCTTAACACGTCAACGTCGTGTTTGGCTTTTAAACGTAAGTAACAATGTCACACTATTGTTTGAAACATAACATGTACCTCACACAGTGTAGTTCCTGATAATTAATTAAGATTTGTGAGATCATGGCTAGCTTTTAGGTTATATCGAACACGCCTCAAATTGTCACAACCACGATATGAAAAAAACGTCACGGCCATGGACTTATTGAGTACGTGGTTGTGACATATATAACATGTGGTCGTGACATTTTCGTTTCATTTAGATAATCTACGGATATAAACTGTTATTATAGATGATTTAGAATATTTAGTATACACTATTTATTGAGCATTTTTATTTTGTCCATTTTCCCATGGATTTGAAAAGTTTCTGGCCTGACATACAAGTCGTTTTGTGTTATATTTTTTATTTACTTTTCAACATAGTCTCCTCGTAACTCTTGTAAGGCTATACAATTGTCCCTACGATGCTCCCATGATTTTAACAAGGCCAAGTAGTAGTTGCCGTCTTGCTCTTCAAATAGGCCCCTATTACCCCTTCGTTCTTGAAAATCTCTGTCCACCGAGTCAAGATTTCTATCTGGCATATTAGAAATGTTGTAGGTATTGTTTCAGGAAATCAGCAATTATAAAAAACTTACCGATAAAATGGCGCCAATTTTGACATTTAACATCAGAAAAAAGTAAGGTTGTAGTACCAAGAAGGTTTTTTAAAAAGTTATTCTCCATTGTCAGACCAGAAACTTTTCTGACGACCCTTGTAAAAGGGATATCTATATAATTATTTACTGTTTTGAAGAAAAATACTAATAAATACTGTTAATGAAACCATTTCGTTGCTTTATTTTATTGCTTATTCATAATAAATTATGATATTACGAATTTAATAACATCAATTTTAACATTTATTGCAAAAAGTCACGTCCGTGTCATACATTGTCACAACCGTGTTTACATGGTTTTTTTGCCTTTTTCAATGGTATCAAGCTTATCCAGATTCATCAAGAATATGCTTTTGGTATATTTTATTGATTAATCATAATAAATTATGATATTACGAATTTAATCACATCAATTTTAACATTTATTGCAAATATATCACGTCCGTGTCATACATTGTCACAACCGTGTTTACATGCAATTTTTTTTTGCCTTTTTCAATGGTATTAAGCTTGTCCACATTCATCAAAAATATGCTTTTGGTATATACTTTCGATATACATTGCGAAAAACAGTAAAGAAAAAAAACTTTTTTATTTTCTTTTGCTGAACTTTTTTTAAGAATCACCCTAAAACACACTAATGGAGCATTCCATGAAAACATGTCGTAAGCGACACTGTCTTTTCAATAGTTTTGAAGCTGAGCTTAGTAGCCTGAGTTACGGTATAATAATAACATATCATGGCTTTAAGATTGACAGTGTTTCCTAGCAGGTAGCATATTTTCTTAGGGTAGCTACCATAGCGACATGTAAGCGACAAAAAGTAGGTGTTTTCATGGAATGCTCCTAAATTTATCTATCGCAACCACACGCTCTTTTGAAAAGACGAAGTGATACTTTTGAAGTTTCATTTGTTTATGATATTTGCTGACCGTGTAAAGAACACATTTGACGGCAGTAAGAATACATTTGTTACCGCCCCAAATCTTCCCGTGAATGTCGTAAGAGTCGACTAAGGGATTCGAAGTGTCACTGACCATTTATTTATTGAAGATTGATGATGGGCAGCAGCATCATCATTAGTTGAGTGGACACACTACGTAGTCTTGCCATAAATTCTGTCCCAACTTTTTCTTAATCTTAAACTTATAATTCGAACGCTCGATCTGCATTTGTTTATTGGTTATGCTTAAATAGCTCTTTAGCTGTCAGAAAATTTGCATTTCGATCCAGTTATCATTTCAATCAAAGTTATCAATTTGTATTTAATAAGGAATAAAAATATCTTTGATTTATTTTTATACTTTCTTTCATTTTTAAAATACATGTATTTTTATAGGGGACAGAATATATGGCAAGACTACGTACTGCGATCGCCAACCCGTTTGCCCAGCGTAGCGATTATGGGCATTTGCCTCCTAATACGTCCGTACGCTTAGAAAGTGGGAGAGGCCTTTGTCCAGCAGTGGACTTATTATAGGCTGATGATGTGTGAAAATTTTTTTAAAACACTATCGCAACCGCACATAATCTTTTTTGAAAAGACACTCAAATACGATTCAATATCATTTAGGTGGTGTACGTAGCGGGCGCTTTCGATCTGTTTCACGTGGGCCACCTCGACTTCCTGGCAGCAGCGCACGAACAAGGCGACTTCATCATCGTAGGGCTGCACACCGACCTTGAAGTCAACCGCTATAAGGGCTCCAACTACCCCATCATGAATCTGCACGAGCGAGTGCTGTCTGTGCTGGCATGCAAGGTACGCTGTATATAAAGCAGTATTTAGATAGTGTACAGCAGTGGCGGTCAAACGTGTCCTTCGAAAACAAATAATATGGGTGAATCAACTTTTTTCTGTCTGTTATTACCATGGTTACGGTCGCCCGAGTCACGTCGGTTTTATGCATAATTATGATACGTTTGCAATAACAGACAGAAAAAAGTTGATTTACCCATATAATTATCATACAAGAAGGCCGTGTTCGCGTCGGACGGCCAGAATTAAATTATAAGCGAAAGGTTGGTTTTTTAAGCACTTTCCATGTCCGCTATACGATAAGTAGGGCAAAGGTAGTATGCACTAACTGCAAGGGGTTTTGCGCGAGGATACAACAAATACACACTTCTATAAACCTATTGAATAAGGCAGGTTTTTTGCTCCGAGTTGCCATTCGAAAATTTTCACGCGCCGCCACTGGTGTATAGTCGCCATTAGACTTAAACTATCGGAGAAGCCATTAGACTAAAGACTATCGGAGCCGTCAGGGCTCCCACCAACATCTAAGCAGGACCCTTGTCATGGCATTAAATTGTATGTTCAGATATTTTTGAGCACTGTGGCCGCTTCGACGCGTGCTGTCTATGTTGGCTTGCAAGGCAGGTTATAGGTAAAATTGTATTTAAGTGGTGTACAGTCGCCATCAGAAATATTTTAACGGCCAGGGTGCTCACAAACATCTGAGCAGGACTCTATTGTCATGGTGTTAATATGCATGTTTAGATATTTTTGAGCACCGTGGCCGCTTCGACGCGTACGTCCGTCTTATAAAATTGGTAACATTCTTCTCCTAACTTAGCAAGCCGCTAAATATTGTTTGTCCCTTTCGCTCTTAGCAATAGGGCGAAAGGGACAAACAATACTTACGCTGATTAACTTTACGGCGTGTAAAGTTAATCAGCGTTTATGAATAAGGTGATTTTTTTTCCAGTACGTCCACGAGGTGGTAATCGGAGCCCCGTACGCCGTAACAGCGGAGCTGATGGAACACTTCAAAGTGCAAGTGGTGTGCCACGGCGACACCGCCATCGCCCGCGACGCGGACGGATCCGACCCCTACGCCGTGCCCAAGCGGCGCGGCTGCTTCAAGGTGACTGTAACCACATATAGTCTGAGTCACGTACGCTGTAACAGCGGCGCGGATGGAACACTTAGTGCAAGTGGTGTGCCACGGCGACACCGCCATCGCCCGCGACGCGGACGGATCCGACCCCTACGCCGTGCCCAAGCGGCGCGGCTGCTTCAAGGTGACTGTAACCACATATAGTCTGAGTCACGTACGCTGTAACAGCGGCGCGGATGGAACACTTAGTGCAAGTGGTGTGCCACGGCGACACCGCCATCGCCCGCGACGCGGACGGATCCGACCCCTACGCCGTGCCCAAGCGGCGCGGCTGCTTCAAGGTGACTGTAACCACATATAGTCTGAGTCACGTACGCTGTAACAGCGGCGCGGATGGAACACTTAGTGCAAGTGGTGTGCCACGGCGACACCGCCATCGCCCGCGACGCGGACGGATCCGACCCCTACGCCGTGCCCAAGCGGCGCGGCTGCTTCAAGGTGACTGTAACCACATATAGTCTGAGTCACGTACGCTGTAACAGCGGCGCGGATGGAACACTTAGTGCAAGTGGTGTGCCACGGCGACACCGCCATCGCCCGCGACGCGGACGGATCCGACCCCTACGCCGTGCCCAAGCGGCGCGGCTGCTTCAAGGTGACTGTAACCACATATAGTCTGAGTCACGTACGCTGTAACAGCGGCGCGGATGGAACACTTAGTGCAAGTGGTGTGCCACGGCGACACCGCCATCGCCCGCGACGCGGACGGATCCGACCCCTACGCCGTGCCCAAGCGGCGCGGCTGCTTCAAGGTGACTGTAACCACATATAGTCTGAGTCACGTACGCTGTAACAGCGGCGCGGATGGAACACTTAGTGCAAGTGGTGTGCCACGGCGACACCGCCATCGCCCGCGACGCGGACGGATCCGACCCCTACGCCGTGCCCAAGCGGCGCGGCTGCTTCAAGGTGACTGTAACCACATATAGTCTGAGTCACGTACGCTGTAACAGCGGCGCGGATGGAACACTTAGTGCAAGTGGTGTGCCACGGCGACACCGCCATCGCCCGCGACGCGGACGGATCCGACCCCTACGCCGTGCCCAAGCGGCGCGGCTGCTTCAAGGTGACTGTAACCACATATAGTCTGAGTCACGTACGCTGTAACAGCGGCGCGGATGGAACACTTAGTGCAAGTGGTGTGCCACGGCGACACCGCCATCGCCCGCGACGCGGACGGATCCGACCCCTACGCCGTGCCCAAGCGGCGCGGCTGCTTCAAGGTGACTGTAACCACATATAGTCTGAGTCACGTACGCTGTAACAGCGGCGCGGATGGAACACTTAGTGCAAGTGGTGTGCCACGGCGACACCGCCATCGCCCGCGACGCGGACGGATCCGACCCCTACGCCGTGCCCAAGCGGCGCGGCTGCTTCAAGGTGACTGTAACCACATATAGTCTGAGTCACGTACGCTGTAACAGCGGCGCGGATGGAACACTTAGTGCAAGTGGTGTGCCACGGCGACACCGCCATCGCCCGCGACGCGGACGGATCCGACCCCTACGCCGTGCCCAAGCGGCGCGGCTGCTTCAAGGTGACTGTAACCACATATAGTCTGAGTCACGTACGCTGTAACAGCGGCGCGGATGGAACACTTAGTGCAAGTGGTGTGCCACGGCGACACCGCCATCGCCCGCGACGCGGACGGATCCGACCCCTACGCCGTGCCCAAGCGGCGCGGCTGCTTCAAGGTGACTGTAACCACATATAGTCTGAGTCACGTACGCTGTAACAGCGGCGCGGATGGAACACTTAGTGCAAGTGGTGTGCCACGGCGACACCGCCATCGCCCGCGACGCGGACGGATCCGACCCCTACGCCGTGCCCAAGCGGCGCGGCTGCTTCAAGGTGACTGTAACCACATATAGTCTGAGTCACGTACGCTGTAACAGCGGCGCGGATGGAACACTTAGTGCAAGTGGTGTGCCACGGCGACACCGCCATCGCCCGCGACGCGGACGGATCCGACCCCTACGCCGTGCCCAAGCGGCGCGGCTGCTTCAAGGTGACTGTAACCACATATAGTCTGAGTCACGTACGCTGTAACAGCGGCGCGGATGGAACACTTAGTGCAAGTGGTGTGCCACGGCGACACCGCCATCGCCCGCGACGCGGACGGATCCGACCCCTACGCCGTGCCCAAGCGGCGCGGCTGCTTCAAGGTGACTGTAACCACATATAGTCTGAGTCACGTACGCTGTAACAGCGGCGCGGATGGAACACTTAGTGCAAGTGGTGTGCCACGGCGACACCGCCATCGCCCGCGACGCGGACGGATCCGACCCCTACGCCGTGCCCAAGCGGCGCGGCTGCTTCAAGGTGACTGTAACCACATATAGTCTGAGTCACGTACGCTGTAACAGCGGCGCGGATGGAACACTTAGTGCAAGTGGTGTGCCACGGCGACACCGCCATCGCCCGCGACGCGGACGGATCCGACCCCTACGCCGTGCCCAAGCGGCGCGGCTGCTTCAAGGTGACTGTAACCACATATAGTCTGAGTCACGTACGCTGTAACAGCGGCGCGGATGGAACACTTAGTGCAAGTGGTGTGCCACGGCGACACCGCCATCGCCCGCGACGCGGACGGATCCGACCCCTACGCCGTGCCCAAGCGGCGCGGCTGCTTCAAGGTGACTGTAACCACATATAGTCTGAGTCACGTACGCTGTAACAGCGGCGCGGATGGAACACTTAGTGCAAGTGGTGTGCCACGGCGACACCGCCATCGCCCGCGACGCGGACGGATCCGACCCCTACGCCGTGCCCAAGCGGCGCGGCTGCTTCAAGGTGACTGTAACCACATATAGTCTGAGTCACGTACGCTGTAACAGCGGAGTTGATGGAACACTTAGTGCAAGTGGTGTGCCACGGCGACACCGCCATCGCCCGCGACGCGGACGGATCCGACCCCTACGCCGTGCCCAAGCGGCGCGGCTGCTTCAAGGTGACTGTAACCACATATAGTCTGAGTCACGTACGCTGTAACAGCGGCGCGGATGGAACACTTAGTGCAAGTGGTGTGCCACGGCGACACCGCCATCGCCCGCGACGCGGACGGATCCGACCCCTACGCCGTGCCCAAGCGGCGCGGCTGCTTCAAGGTGACTGTAACCACATATAGTCTGAGTCACGTACGCTGTAACAGCGGCGCGGATGGAACACTTAGTGCAAGTGGTGTGCCACGGCGACACCGCCATCGCCCGCGACGCGGACGGATCCGACCCCTACGCCGTGCCCAAGCGGCGCGGCTGCTTCAAGGTGACTGTAACCACATATAGTCTGAGTCACGTACGCTGTAACAGCGGCGCGGATAGAACACTTAGTGCAAGTGGTGTGCCACGGCGACACCGCCATCGCCCGCGACGCGGACGGATCCGACCCCTACGCCGTGCCCAAGCGGCGCGGCTGCTTCAAGGTGACTGTAACCACATATAGTCTGAGTCACGTACGCTGTAACAGCGGCGCGGATGGAACACTTAGTGCAAGTGGTGTGCCACGGCGACACCGCCATCGCCCGCGACGCGGACGGATCCGACCCCTACGCCGTGCCCAAGCGGCGCGGCTGCTTCAAGGTGACTGTAACCACATATAGTCTGAGTCACGTACGCTGTAACAGCGGCGCGGATAGAACACTTAGTGCAAGTGGTGTGCCACGGCGACACCGCCATCGCCCGCGACGCGGACGGATCCGACCCCTACGCCGTGCCCAAGCGGCGCGGCTGCTTCAAGGTGACTGTAACCACATATAGTCTGAGTCACGTACGCTGTAACAGCGGCGCGGATGGAACACTTAGTGCAAGTGGTGTGCCACGGCGACACCGCCATCGCCCGCGACGCGGACGGATCCGACCCCTACGCCGTGCCCAAGCGGCGCGGCTGCTTCAAGGTGACTGTAACCACATATAGTCTGAGTCACGTACGCTGTAACAGCGGCGCGGATGGAACACTTAGTGCAAGTGGTGTGCCACGGCGACACCGCCATCGCCCGCGACGCGGACGGATCCGACCCCTACGCCGTGCCCAAGCGGCGCGGCTGCTTCAAGGTGACTGTAACCACATATAGTCTGAGTCACGTACGCTGTAACAGCGGCGCGGATGGAACACTTAGTGCAAGTGGTGTGCCACGGCGACACCGCCATCGCCCGCGACGCGGACGGATCCGACCCCTACGCCGTGCCCAAGCGGCGCGGCTGCTTCAAGGTGACTGTAACCACATATAGTCTGAGTCACGTACGCTGTAACAGCGGCGCGGATGGAACACTTAGTGCAAGTGGTGTGCCACGGCGACACCGCCATCGCCCGCGACGCGGACGGATCCGACCCCTACGCCGTGCCCAAGCGGCGCGGCTGCTTCAAGGTGACTGTAACCACATATAGTCTGAGTCACGTACGCTGTAACAGCGGCGCGGATGGAACACTTAGTGCAAGTGGTGTGCCACGGCGACACCGCCATCGCCCGCGACGCGGACGGATCCGACCCCTACGCCGTGCCCAAGCGGCGCGGCTGCTTCAAGGTGACTGTAACCACATATAGTCTGAGTCACGTACGCTGTAACAGCGGAGTTGATGGAACACTTAAAAATGCAAGTGGTGTGCCACGTTGAAGTATCTAAATCTATATCGTACGCGTCGCTTAGTACTTAGTACCCACGCAACAACAAGCCTTATTTGTGCTGTCCGTGGGTCTATGCATCCATTTCGCGAATGATTTAAGACATTAAAAAGACTATTAAAAAGTGGAATTCTTTACCGGCACATTTGTTTCCGCATACCTAGGCTATAAGTTAGGATCCTTTATACGAAGCGTAAAGAAGCATCTAGCGTGTCAGCAAGGCGGTTCGTTACCGCCGCGATTTGGGCTCTACTTTTCTCTTACGATCAGCGGCCTATTTCTCGAAAGCTTGTAACTTGTAATATAAGCGGACGTCCTTATCTAATTAATAGTGTTAATAAGAGACTTCCACTTGTATTACAAGTTACAAGCGTTCGAGAAACGGGCCCCAGGTTGAGTGGAGCCACTTTGTTGTACCAATATAAAAAACATATATTATTAGTCTGATAGATATCATTTGAAAAATGGACCACTGGTCGATCTGTGTGAGAATGTCCTCTGTTTTTTTATAGACTATATTATGTCCCACTCCTGGGCAAAGGCCTCCCCTGTTACTCACCACTCTTTACGGCTTAGTGCATACTCCTACCAGTTACTACGAAAGGAATGCAGGTCCCGCTATCCCTTAGGTCTGCCTCTAATATTTATTCATTTATATTTGTTGCAGATTATAAATTCCGGCAATTCCATGACAACAGAAGACATCGTGCAACGAATAATAAGCCACCGGCTCGAGTTCGAGATGAGAAATTCGCGCAAAGAACACAAAGAAATCGCCGTCATGAAGGCCATAGAGAGAGAGCATCTCAAACAAAATGGCACGTGTTTACAACAGGAGAGTTAAAATAATATAATCATGGACTGAACTGTAATAGATGTCAAATTGAAACTATCACAATACGCTATCACAATAGATTTAATCAAAATAAATAAGTTAGTAAATGGCATTCAGAAAAAAATGGTACTCTTACCAAACATTTGGTAATGTTAATGTACTCTTGACTTGATTTGGTAATATTAATGTACTCTTGATTCTAATGTTTTTTTGCGGAACGGAACTACTTATGTAATGCCAATGCAAGCCGCAAAATGAATTTAAATTGGTACCAGTGACATTTGCTACTCGAGTTCGCTTATCTATTATAGTTCAGTCGTTGACACTATTGCTCGTTACCAAAAATATAACTAAATACTATGTAGACAAATTAAAAATAATTTATTCCAATAAACATCTGTGTAAAACCAAACGGCAATAAGATAACCAAAGTTGTCGGATCTGTGTTAAAACGCTTTTGAGTTTATTTGCTCTGTAGGTAAATGTAGGTAAAATTTACTGTATGATAAAATTTGGTAATTACGTTTGGATGTGTGAAGTAATGAAGTTGCTTGTTAGGCAAATATCGACAACCTAGTCTAATGTGAAGCAATTACTACTTGCAGAACTAAATGGAAGGAATGTCCATATCGTCACACATTTTCTGGAAAATGGAAGTACCTTGTGATAATTAAAAAAATATTTTATTTAAGAGGCAAAAAAATACTTTTACTTTATTTAAAGTACACTAAGGTTCCTTATCAAAAGATCTTGTGAATGACCAAACGTAAGCTTTTACGTCTAGTTGAGTACATTCGCCAGTAATCACTTTACACAATTATGTAGTCGCAAAATATGTGACCCTCTTATCTTACGTCATCGCTCAATATTGTAGATTTTATTCGGCCGTCTTCATACGATTGCCCTTGACCGGGCGAAATTGGCGCGTATTTTACGTTTGTACGGCGCCGCAAGCCGATCGGATCGACGCGGACGACTCCGGTCGCTCATCGCTTTGCCACCCGTGATTATGTACTCTGGCCAACCGACTTGTTAGTAGAAAATTGCGGCAAATTAAAAAAAAATGTACCAAAAATTGGCTGCAAATATAAATATTTGTTTTTTTTTTTCTACAATTGAGCTAATTGGCTACAGTATTGCCACATTGAAAGTGTGCTCCGTGCGGCCCGACTCCGTGTGATCAATGGGAATAATATGTTATTGCTGGTGACTAACATATACAACTAAATATGTAATATTCGAAATATCAAGATGCAATATGAAGCTGCCAGCATTTGCTGCAATTTAATATAAAAATGTAAAAATAATATTAAATTGTACCAAAGTTTCAATATTATATAGATGTATAAATCATAGAAAAATGCAAAATGAGATTCTTTAGTTAGTGGAACTAATCTCTTTAAAATAATAAATTAATTAATATTTATTACGATACATAATATTACTCATTTCGATTCCAGTGTTTGCCCGCCTACGTATTTATTTATTTATGATAATACTGTAATAATTGCCAAGTTTTTTGCCTAATTTGTGTAATCTTTCGATTTAGATTTTTTATACTAGCGGGAACTAATTTAACTGTTGTTATTTGGTTGTATGGCATCAATCAACAATTTTTGGTTGAAGGTGTTTTAGGTAAGAAAGGGCTTTTAATTATGTCTTGTTTATGTATCTTACCTATACTATAATTTATGTACTTTGTAATAATTAGCTTTATATTAATTATTTGCATTTCCCAGTCGAATTGTTTAAGGTTTTTTGTTATTTACTGATAGTTTTTGACGCTAGACGCCTTCAATGTATTTTACCTTTTATCTAATTTTTAAAAATGTTATGAACTGAAAGTAATGTGCATATTATAATATTACATGATAAATTATATTAGTTTTCCTGGACTTTCCTTTTAAGGTGGATGTCCCTGTGCGATTTTCATACAAATTTGTCGACATTAACTCTGTTAATTAGTAGACTTTTTGTAATTTTGAACCTTGATAGTAAGTTGTACGTATCCCGTAGATGGCGCGTATGTAAAAAAAAGTCCAAAAAGTGGTATAGTATTTCTGAATTATCAATTTGAAAATTGATACAATTTCGCTCTTTGCCTTTGTATATGTGCGTGAATAATACTATCCATGAAAACTAACATGGAGGCAGATGACAAGGTAAGTTTAACCATATCCAACACAGATGTCACTTTAACCCTTAGGTGCATACAGTATCATAAATGATACGACCGAAATGACACATGTCGAAATAAGTAATTAATTGCGACTGACACACTGAGCAACAGAGTTCTAATTGGCATCGATTGTTTACATTAAGTCATTTCAGAATTAAAATGTGTGATACCATATGCACCTAAGGGTTAAAACTGCTAGTTAAATGACCTCACTAATTAGTAATATATTCGGTCAATAGATGGATTATTAAAAGTAAGCGTAATTCATAAAATAGGTATGTTGTTATTGTTTTTATCAAATAAAATATCCGGTAAAATTTTATCCCTCGATTCGCCAGGTCGGATCTCAAAATACAATATATCGGTCAGTATTTTTTATGAATTACAGCCAGTAGGTAGTTAGGTAGCTACTTTTGTATCTAACTATGATGCTCACTTTAATTCTCATTTAGCGTAACTTGTACAACAGTTTGGAAGAAAGGAGCACATTAATATGATAGGTACTAATTAATATCTGAGAGGTAATAAATAAAATAAGTGGCTATAAATTAATAATAATAATAAACAAATAAATATATCGGGACATCTTAAGCTTAAATTAAGGCTTGTGTTGTGGGTAATAAGAAATAAGCGATGATACATATCATGTAACTACATACAGATACTTAAACACATAGATAGCCACGATCAAGGAACAAATATTTGTGATAAAAAAAATACACAAAATAATGCTTTCACTGGGATTCGAACCCGGAACCTCCAGGTTCATAGATAGGGTCACAACTAACTCGGCTACCGAGGCTGACGACTTTAATTTAAATGGACGCGTAAAATACTTTTTTGTAAGTGGTCACAAAATATTTTTCCCCTCACTAGCTCGTAAAGTGCTCGTTTATCCTTTAATACGAACGTGTAAAAACGCATATTATTCACTTGTGTGGCAAAGTAATGACCATGGTTTTGGAATAACAAAACGTAAAATGCTCATGGAAATTGTTCCATATTAATGATAATTAAATAATTTGTTTGAGAATTTAGTGTAAAATACAAACCTTTATATAATATGATGATTTTAACATATAAATCCTAAAATTCCATAAGTAACAATTGTTTTAGTGAATGATGATAAGATGACTAGATGCAATCACAAAACGCAGAAAATGTCAACGTCAACATTGTCAAAGAATATTATAGGTTATAATCTTTATTTACCGACTCGAACACGCATAAATATAGTAAACTAAACAACTTTCAGGGTGTTCTGTTATAATTTTGTAAAAATAATGAATGAGAATGATTTAATAATGCATTGGCGTTGGTGTGCAACTACAGGAATGTGTTAAAATCGTGCTGCGTTTACTTTTTCGTGCTAAGTTTACTGCGACAAAATCTTGCATTAAATACATGATGCATTTGGAAAATTATTATCACTAACCCGATGATGATTGTAATGTGAACAAATAATTACCTTTTTTGAGTTTCCTCGCTATAGTGAGGGGAAAAGTTTTGTGTTACACACGGGTGCAAATGTATTTTACTTCTCGTATGTTAAAACACTCGCTGCTCAGGATTCTATTTTAGAACCACTCGCTTCGCTCGTGGTTCAACTATAGAATCCTTTCGCTTGCTCGTGTTTCAATTTCATACTCGCGGGTAAAATACAACTTTGCACCCTTGTATAACAAATAACTATTGTTCATTTGTCACAGCAAAGTCAATGTCATCTATGAGTCAACATTTTGCAATTTTGTTCCACAAGTCAAGGCAAAAGTGTTCGTTTCGAATAAAATCGATATCAAAAACATGCCCACAACGATGGGCAGAACGAATAAAAATGAGTACCGAAAACACCGTTGATCTGGGGGGGAAAAGAAAAAGCGTCGAGTAGAAGCGGGGTTACTCCTTCACCATGGCACCACATAGTAAGTATCTCGCCGTAGCGAAAATTTAAAATTTGAAGCGTAATAGTTAAAACACCTATTTAATAAGTACAACTGTACTCACGTGTACTGCGATAAGAGTTTATCGGAATACCCGAGCCGCTTTTAAAGTAGTTAGAACATTTTTTCTTCTATATTTATGACACTCTCACATTTTACTCTCACATTAAATTTGCCAGCTAATCTTTGTGTTAGGTAACGATTCAAATGATTCTGTAGTAGATATACATATTATTACCTTTATTCTATTGCCAATTGCGACACGAACTTTGTCAGTTATTATTAATTTCAATAAAAAGAACAGATAGGGAGGTATAATAAATTAAATTCACCAATGTGACAATTTCAGGAGGATAGCAGCTTGGCGGGATATTAAGACCGACCAAACTCACGAGCCTGAAACATCAGATTCCACCAATCAAACCCCAATTATTTGTGCAACTAATACTCAGTGAGTGTTTACTACTTTTAGAGTTGTATAATTCATTACGGAATTCATATCATATGAACCTAATGTCGTCGTATTAGAGACTAACTGTAGCTTAAATAACTATGTGTAGGTACACATATATTGCAGGACAGCGAAAGTATTCAGTATGTTATAGGTGTGTAACTTGTCAATCTATAATATGTAATAGATAACAATACCCATATACTTTTCACATGACATATTCCAACAGTCATTACTGTCATTAGACTTACAAAGCAATACTAAAGTTTTAGCTACGCATGTAATATTTTAAAATAATTTCATTCAAACTGTCCACTCAAAGACATTACCTTTTCAAATCAACCAATCACCATGTGAGACGGCGCTGCGCGCTGCATACTGTCGGCAACCTCTCAAAATGAGCGTCTCAGACCGAGCAGAGTCACAGTTAAAATTATCGTGTTATTGTGTACCTATGAATAATTAGTATATTTTAATTTCTCGCTTTTAAAATTAAAAGTAAAGTAGCTCTGGTTTAGAAACCATATTACTGGAACAATTTGAAAACAAACGATGAAAAAAAAACTCGCGGTAATATTATGGCTTGTTTTAGGCTGTTATCAAACAACATATTTATTATACTAATATCATGGGGCATTCCTCCACAAGTCGACCTACCTAGCGTCAAGTCCCCGCCTCCTATATTATTGTGATATGAGCTAGCTTTATTGACTGCGTAACTTACTTTTCCTAACTAGTGCGGAGAAGTAAAATTTTGCGCACGCTTCTCGTACGTTAATTTTTTTTTTAAGGCACTTGTTATGAGAAAAGTCGTTCGATACACGTGTAAAAACTTCTTTTTAACTCGGGTGATTGACTTTCATCCTCGTGGAAAAAAATTTTTTTTTTGCACTTGCATCGAAATGCAACTACTACTACTACTACTATTCTTCCCCTCTTGCTCGCACCAGTCGCGCCAATATGCGTGTGCGACAAGGATGACTGGAAAATAACTTGTACAAACATTAAGTTTAATCACGTTTCTGTAATATTATTATGAAGGCTATTATTCTGTTTCTACCTATCGTTATCCCGGCTTTTGCCAGGGTCCGTACCTACCTTTCCTCCTCTTTGCGCGATCCTGGGCATCTTCATACTTCACTGTCTGTCCATCTGTCTGTCTATCACCAATATGTATCTAATGGATAATTAGTTGAAATTTTCTCAGATGATGTACAGTCAGCAGCAGATATTGCTAAGCGGGCAGAGTTTTCAAAATAAACTATGCACGACTATTAGAGTGTGTTAAGATCATTGTGAACACCCTACTCGTTAAGCAATATCTGCTGCTGATTGTACCTACCTAAAATATTGCCGATATAACAAGAAACACTAAAAATAATTAAATATTTATATAGCTATGTTTTGTCGTGTTTCGAATAATAACAACATAATTTAAAAAAATATATTTCTTTATTATTGGACGATTAGTATATGAACAAATAAATATATTTAGCATGTGACCATCTTACACATATCAACCTAGTGCCACAATAAACTCCATCAAGGCTTGTGTGAGAACTAAACTACAAAATATGTAATATATAGAATAGATACATACAAATACTTAAATACATATTGAATAGTTGGAGTCCTAATTTTATTAATCTGTACGTAGGTATGAACATGGCATTATGATTTTAGATTAGGCAATCTCTTATGGACCTATAATGATAACCTATCAGGTTTTATACTTGCAGACTATTTTATTCAAATAATTTTAAGTTTTATAGTCTACCTAAAACCTTCTCTTCTTAAATCACTCTATCGATAAAAAAAACGCATCGAAATCCGTTGCGTAGGTGTAAAGATTGAAGCATACAATAGGGATATAGGGACAAGAGAATGCGACTTTGTTTTATATTATGTAGTGATAATGGAAGATTATAACCCCTTTATTCATAACCGTCTCCTAATTTAGCAAACTGTTTTTGGGGTTCCGTTGCCAAAATTGCAAAAAACGAAAACCTTATATTCGTCAAGTCATGTCCGTCTCTGTCCGTGTCTGTCCGTCACATCCAATTTACTCGGAAACAATAAATGGAATGCTCGGAAGTAATGATATTTGGTGAGGATTGTGTTGTATGAACCGCCAATGATATATAAGTAAAGATACGTCTTACTCTAACAAAATGAGCGAAATAAATACTTCACACCATACACCTCCTACAATTTATTGATAGTTGACAAACACTTATCTTCATACTTCATAATGCGTATAAGAGATGGTAAAATACATATACTCGTATTTAATTAACGAAAAAGAGACAAGATGTATCTCTTATAGTTTTTGAGGTAGGTTGTTTTAACTGTATTTTTTATGATAAATTGATAATGGTACGGAGTCCGACTCGCACTTGGTGGGTTTTTTAATTCATAATACATACATAATTATTATATACGTATAAAAATCAACTACAGGAAACAACGTATCACCTTCCTAGTAAGTTTGTGTGTCTGTTGGTCCATACGGAAGAAAACGTTGATTTAAACTGAATACCTAAATTCTCAAATTTGAAGTCTTCATGACCTAAAAACTAAATAAACCTCCACGTTAATGAAATCAGAAGATCTGTTTGTCTGTTCGTCTCTGTGCCTGTTCATAGCCTGGCTGAAAGTTATAGTTTGCCTGTCGATTTGCCTGCCCACCTGTTTTTCTTTGTTTGAATGCATGATTTTTGTACATGTGACCGTTTCAATTCGTAACAGATCCCTGTAAAATACACTGAGCAAAGGGTTTAGCAGCCTTACCGAACAAGAGTTGCCGTACCCCACGGATGAGGTCAATATTTTAGGTGGTGTACTAGCAGGACCTAAGAATACTCCATGCTTAATATCAGCTCTAGATCTTCTTTTGTTTCAGAGTTATTCAAGATAATGTAAAATATACAGGGTGCCGTTGAATATGGCATATTTCGTAAACTGTTCAAGTTAGATCAATTAAACAAAATTGTGTTTGATAACAATAAAATAGACTACAAAATGCATATTTTTAATCTGCATCTTGTCCTTATTTTTCATAATAATAAAAGGGTTTTTGTTTTTTTTTCCATATTTTTTTTTATTTCACACGGAGGTACACCTACAAAAAAAATATGCATACATAGCCACTAATGTCCACTATATACATAAATTAAGATATTTCCATAAATCATCGTGCGTCATGCCAAAAAAAAAACTATTCCAGATGTAGTCGTTACTGGCATACAAATAAAGTACCAGTGCAGTGTGAACATAAGTTAGTGTGTAGGTACACAATCTCTTCTAATTTATTTATTTATTTAACCTTTATTGCCCAAAAGAAAAAAACTTGACGTACAAAAGGCGGACTTAATGCCATAAGGCATTCTCTACCAGTCAACCTTTAGGCAAAGCAGAGAGATTAATGAAATTAACTAATAAACCTATTTAGAATAATCGACGGTGACATATCAAACGTGTATATATGTGTATATTTATAGCTATTTGTATTTTGTGTTTATTTTTATATTCCTTAGCATCAGACCATTTTTCTCAGTTTTGCACCACCTACTATCAACTTTTACTTTCTTATCTCCTCTACCCATGATTGTCTGGAAGAGATCGCTTTTTAGCGATAAGACCGCCTTTTGTTTACCTCTTTCAAACATGTATTTTATTATTTGTTTTGTATTTGTCTTTGAGGTGATATAAAGAGTTATTGTATTGTATTGTTGATAACATTTGACAGATAGTATTGTTTTCGACATTTGTTTTCACATTCCTATTCACATACAATCGGACCTTTTCGAAACTTTGGAAGATGTCGAAGTGTATTTACCGGACGAATGTATTTTAATTTATGGTGCATGTAAATATGGCAAAAGATGCTTTAGATTTGTAAATAGTCAATTCCAGCTTTTAGCTGTATTATACTGTCGCTTATGCACAGGTCCACTGTTTGAAATAATAAAAGATTAGAAAAGGCTAATTGTTTTCTATATCAACTCATTTAAAGAGATAGTTCCGTTTATATTATTAACTATAAATTATTGAGCAATCGACTCAGTTTTGACATTTCGTCGATGATTATTCTAAATAAGTTTATTAGAAGAGATTGTGTACCTACACACTAACTTATGTTCACACTGCACTGGTACTTTATTTGTATGCCAGTAACGACTACATCTGGAATAGTTTTTTTTTTTGGCATGACGCACGATGATTTATGGAAATATCTTAATTTATGTATATAGTGGACATTAGTGGCTATGTATGCATATTTTTTTTGTAGGTGTACCTACGTGTGAAATAAAAAAAAATATGGAAAAAAAAACAAAAACCCTTTTTTTATTATGAAAAATAAGGACAAGATGCAGATTAAAAATATGCATTTTGTAGTTTATTTTATTGTTATCAAACACAATTTTGTTTGGTTGATCTAACTTGAACAGTTTACGAAATATGCCACTTTCAATGGCACCCTGTATATTTTACATTATCTTGAATAACTCTAAAACAAAAGAAGATCTAAAGCTGATATTAAGCATGGAGTATTCTTAGGTCCTGCTAGTACACCACCTAAAATATTGACCTCATCCGTGGGGTAAGGCACCTCTTGTTCGGTAAGGCTGCTAAACCCTTTGATAGTCACCTACTTACCTATGTGTAAACATAATTATTGATAGGCAAGGTTTTGTATATTTATTTTAAAATATACTTTCTGCAAATAGGTAGGTAGTTAAAATATTTTTTGTGCTGTCCACATGGCTTGTTAAGAAATTAAAACTTGTTTGAACCCATTGAACTTAAAGATCTAGAGTATTTCCGCTGGGAAACAATTCTTATTATAATAAGCGAACTCTGATTCAGAAAATATTATTTTGCATCCGTCTGAATTTCACAACTGATTCTTGTAAAATGGTATGTAATGAGTATAAGTTGAGTGGCCGTGTGGTGATGGCAATAGAAATACATTTGTTACCACCCCAACTCTTCCCGTGGGTGCCCTAATAGTCAACTAAGGGATTCGAAGTGTCACTGACCATTATTTATTGAATATTGGATGATGGGCAACAGCTTGCCCTGCGTGGCGATTATGGGTATTTACTTCCTAATGCGTCCGTATGCTTAGGTACCTAATACGAGAGGCCTTTGTCCAGCAGTGGACTAATTATAGACTGATGATGTGATCTGAGTTTAAGTTACCGTACGAGCCCAACACTTGCCCCATTCTTGATGGTGGATGTGATAAATAAAATCACTGATCTATGGTTATGATATAATTTATTGTAAACTAACGCATGAAGAGTATCAGCTACGGACGTATAAACGTTAACGAATAAAGTAATTAAAATAAGTGTATTAAGTCAGCGTGATCGTGGGTACAGCAATTATATTTAATGCTGTCGGGGGAATGTGCAGTGCTTGCAATGTACAGTTACTATAACTTTTCTTATGACATACATAAAGAATTACCACATGACTTGATGCCCACCTGACGGTGTGTTTATTTTGTAAAGTTTCAAAATCATTGTTTGTATGTCTGTCTGTCTCTCTGTCTGTTTAGGGCTCCCTCTAATCCCTCTATATGGCATTTTTTTTTCGAAACGCTTATGTTATAAGAGACTTGGCATAATCAATTTTTGTAAACAATATTTAGAATATTACTTTGCCAGAAACTATTTTGGCATATTATTATTTAGGTCATGTGTTATTTCGCAGAAATTGGATTTCCATATTTTTGGCATAGGTACATAATTATACACGGTGTTACGCGAGCACTGCGAAAGATTTTAACTATGCATTCTAGACATCAAAATAAACACAAAATATTATGAGACCTTATGTCAATTCCACCAAAAAAATTTTTTTCTTTTTTTTTAGGCCGATTTGAATATTTTTTAACATTTCCAGTACTTTTTATCATAACAACAATTTGTTTAAATTATTTATTTCAATTGTTTTTTTAGGTACCTACAGGTTATTTCGTCAAGTCTATTCGTATTTTTTGATTGTCAGGCAAAAGGTGTGGTAATATTAGAACACATTGTGGTAGCATTGTAATTCAAAAGAAGTTAAATGACGAGTTACGTCGAAAAACTTATTTCGAAAAAAGGTTGATTATCTCTGAAACCAAGCCGAATCCAGGAAATTTTATATAACATTAAAGACTCTAAATATGGTCAGGAATCCAGCATTAAAATCTTTCGGAATGCTGACGTAACACCGTGTATACAACTCTCCGAAACTTACTTCACATACATATACAGGGTGTTTGTTATGTCGTTAGCCAAATTTGGATATGTCATTCGCGATCACCAGTACACAACATTTTTGAAAAAAAAAGTGACACTTTTTTTTAGTTTTTTTTCCCGTTTTTTATCCGGCAAAAACATAATTTGTGGTCACTACGCAAGTTTGTTTCAATCCGTGCGATTCGATGGCAGACAAAAGGGTAGCAGGTTTGAGTAGTCAAGTCTTAGCCAATCAGGAGTTCATCACAAGCACAGATCAGCCGACGTCACTCACCCCACCATCGGCACTAAACAATGAATAAAATGTCCTAACTACATGCACACACGATTGTTATTTGATTAAAACTGCCCAAGCGCATACCTACCTGTACCTGCTCGTCGTCATCAACAATTCAATTTGCTTAGAGAGTGCATTAGATTAGAATCGATATCTGAGGTAAACCAGTACGCGTTTGTATGACGGAACATTTAAGTTACTCCGTTCTTGAGGTCAAATTATGCTGGCTCGGCTGATCGCAAGATGCCATGTGCCATTTGTACAGCACTCTGTAAACAAAGAAGGAGTGCGCTTGCGTAAACGCGCTCGAGTCAAACTACCCTCAGATCGGCGCGCAACTCAAAATACCCTCATTATTAGTACTTTATGCGATAGACTGATAATGCTGTCTCGTGAGATTTACCTGCAAGTTAAGCTCCACCTCCATTCCCCACCACGCGTAGGAAACTTGTTACGTACGTTATAACGCATTGAATTAGTTACCTTATGCGGGTTAATTAAAGTTGCAAACTCAAACACCCTTTCCAATCTGATTTGGCAGTTATGAAATGATGGGGCAGTACGCAAAATAAGCAAGTGATCATAGTGACCAAACATTCGTTAGATAATGGGATTTAAAAAAAAATCTATAACAAAAAGGATAATGAAAAATGGATTATTTTTGTTTTACCAAATATTTTTTTACGCCTTTACCCAACACATATTGCAATATGGCTAATGATATAACAAACACCCTGTATTTTACGTTAGGCAGAAATGCATTATCTATTATGGTAGATTGGGTTTGGTACATATACTTATTATAACGATGTAATAAGACAATGTTAAGAAAAAGATGAGGTGATTGGTTAGTTAGGTTAGAACTACGATCTTGACTACCGTTCATTATTGCTGTGGCAAACTGGGTAAGGTTAGACTAGAACAATTGCGATCTCATTAGGAATTCACTGCTACGACAAAGTGGGTTAGGTTAGAACTGCCATCTCATTATTAAGTCACTGCTATATCAAAGTACGTTAGGTTACGTTAGAACTGGGTAGGACAAAGTGGGTTAGGTTAGGTTAGAACTGCCATCTCATTAGTAAGTCACTACTATCTCAAAGTACGTTAGGTTAGGTTAGAACTGCCATCTCATTAGTAAGTCACTACTGTATCAAAGTACGTTAGGTTAGGTTAGAACTGGGTAGGACAAAGTGGGTTAGGTAAGGCATCGGTCTCACCGCGAGCTACTAAGCTATGAACTATCGGCTACAAACACGAACAAAAGATACGCACTCCCGTATAAATATAAAATATTTTAAAATAAAAATAAAACCGCCTTCAAAAATTCGCCCAAACTAAAAAGTCAAAAATAATTTTAGTTCCTACTTCTTAGGATTTCCTACACAAACCTTTAAACCTTTTACCCTATTCATTGAAATAAAATATTATGGCTAGGTACCCTACAGATTTCTTAGAAGTCGGTGCCAAGCCAAATACGTTCATTCAGGTATATATTAGATAGAGCTTTGTAACTTACTGTCACTCTGATTATGTTTTTATCAACAGAATGTTCTACCTCAGTCATTTTGATGAAAGCATAACCGGAGTGACAGTAAGTTACAAAGCTCTAGCCTCTATCAAATACAGTTATATACTCGCGAAGAGAACATATTTGGCTTGGCACCGACTTCTAAGAAATCTGTAGGATACCTATCCATAATATTTTATTTCAATGAATAGGGTAAAAGGTTTAAAGGTTTGTGTAGGAAATCCTAAGAAGTAGGAACTAAAATTATTTTTGACTTTTTAGTTTGGGCGAATTTTTGAAGGCGGTTTTATTTTTATTTTAAAATATTTTATTTTTTGCTTTTTAGTAGTGTAAAATCGTTATTTAGTATGCTCTAAATACTTATAATTAGAATGTACTGCACTGTAATAGGCCAGAAAACCTGAACTGGATACCTTAAATATTCAAAGAATTATCCCATTATGAAGGAGATATACATTGTATCATCAGCAAGTATGAATAATTTCAAAGATTATAGGTAACAGCCTTAGCATGCCTATATTATTTAAAGAATCATTTACCGCTAACCAACATGTCATAACTACTAAGCAAACACTTAAATAGATCTCGAAAATGTATGACAGTTGTTATATTCAAAGAATTATCCCATTATCAAGGAGATATACATTGTATCATCAGCAAGTATGAATAATTTCAAAGATTATAGGTAACAGCCTTAGCATGCCTATATTATTTAAAGAATCACTTACCGCTAACCAACATGTCATAACTACCAAGCAAACACTTAAATAGATATATTCAAAGAATTATCCTCCAACTCCTAATAGTTAAGGAGTTATACCTTTCGTCATCAGCTCACCAACATGAGACTATGACCACCTAAAGGCAAATACTCAAATAGCTTCCAAAATACATGAACTGTGTTATATTTAAAGAATTATCCCCCAACTCCTAATTTCTAAGGAGTTGTACCTTCCATCATCAGCTCACCGACATGAAAGGATGACCACCTAAACGCAAATACTCGAATAGCGTCCAAAATACATGAAATATGTTATATTTAAGGAATTGTCTCCCAACTCCTAATCTCTAAGGAGTTGTACCTTTCATCATCAGCTCACCAACATGAAAGGATGACCACCTAAAGGCAAATACTCAAATAGCTTCCAAAATACACGAAATATGTTATACTTAAAGAATTATCCCCCAACTCCTAATTGCTAAGGAGTTGTACCTTCCATCATCAGATCACCAACTTAAAACGTTCATGACTAGGCGCAAATACTTGATTAGTCTTCGAAAATAAATGAAAAATGTCATGTGTGCCTACAACATTTGAAGAGTTCCCTCGATTTCTCCAGGATTCCATCATCAGATCTGGATTCGGTGACAATGGGACCAACTAGAAGGTATACCCATTCAAACAAAAAAAGAATTTTTCAAATCGGTCCACGCGTCTTCGAGTAATCGGGGAACATACATAAAGAAAAAAAAAAAGATTTCGACGAATTGTAAACCTCCTCCTTTTTGAAGTCGGTTAAAAAGAGAGTGTCTCTTTTATTTACACGGGAGTGCGCATCTTTTGTTCGTGTTTTTTAACCGATAGCTCGCGGTGAGACCAGTGCCTTAGGTTAGAACTGCCACCTTATTAGTAAGTCACTACTATATCAAGGTAAGTACGTTAGGTTAGGTTACAATTGCGACCTTATCAGCAATTGACTGTTATGACAAAGTGGTTTAAGTTAGGATACAACTGCGACCTCAGCAAGTCAGCAGTAATTCACTGCTATGGCAAAGTGGCTTCGGTTAGGTTAGGTTAGAATTGCGACCTTGTTAGATTAAATTATGCTCAATTAGTAAGTCTACAGTAGAGTAAATTGTATTTCCATTTCAACAATTATAAAGAAAAAGAAATGTATTTTCCTTTACTGTCATGGCAAAAAACTCGACAAGAAAACGTTATGCATATCTTGCACGGGAAAGAGAGGGCTGGAAGATACTCCAACGACAAGTGAATAACTCTGTGATGATGATGATGAAGGTGACCGTCTGTTCATTATAAGAAAAAGATTTGAGAGTTCAACCCACAGTCCCTTATATTCCAGTATGTGTGTCTATTTGTCCGTCCGTGGCTAAGCTCGGCGATCGTTAAGGTGCATGCAGGCCAAAAGAGCATTCGCTGTTCTAACCCCCAACTCTACGAAATTCGATCGTTACACGAAACGAGATTCGTTGAATTCGTAGAGTGGGGGATAGAACAGCGAATGCTCTTTTGGTCTGCATGCACCTTTAGTATCAACTAGAAAGCTTAAATGTGGCATGTACATGTATATTTTTATACCACCGACATCGACAGAACGATGAAAAAAATGAAATTTTACGGTAAGTATCTATAGAGGACACGTAAAATGATGATGTTTTATTTGCACTTTCACCTTATGGTATGTGGTGTCTTTAGGTATGTGACCTTGTCATCAAAAGCGGTTGTTTATGCAATATAGAAATAGATAAAAATCTCTTGAAAACTCCAAATAATTGTGCCAGGGAGACACTAAACTTATTGTTAGAATAATATTTATTTTACGTAATGTATACCGTTTTTTAGTGTGGGGATACAACAGGAACCCCTGTCTCTCTATATCTCCGTACACTGCTAACTTTAGTGATCGTTAGTAAATACCTACTAATAATATATATTTGGAATGAATGAATGAACGAATGAATTAATGAATGAATGAAAAGTTAAATAATTAAACGTAAAGTTTAATTAAATAAATGTTAGTTATGCACGTCGATAGATGCGTAATAAGTCGTTCACATTTCTTGTTAGATTTGCGGATAAGTTCGAGCATTTTTTGAAGGGGTAGTAACAAAAAAATGCTAGTAATTTGTATTTTAGTCTACTATTATTTATTGTACTGGTGAAAAAGTAACCCTGTATATCTATGTATTATTCATTATATCGTCGTTCATCACAAATAATAGCGCTTTTGTCGGACGGTAAAATGCACACTACGCAGCGGTCTTGGGTTCAATCCCCAGCCCGAATCATTTACTTTATTTTATAAGCTTATGTATGTCATATTATATTATATTCACAAGTCCTTTACGGTGAAGGAAAACATCGCGACGAACCTCCATACATCTGCGATAAAAAACAAGGATGTATGTGAGGTCTCCAACAAGTACCTACTGGGCCAGCGTTGGCACCACGCAAAATATGCACGTTTGATGTCGAGACGCTAAAAAATGCCCTGAATACAATACAATCCAAAAATACCGACACCACAAGTCTTAATGGAGCGTACCGTTTACTAGGCCGATGTGTGTGAAAATGTCCCAGGATATTGATTTTTTTGTGTGTGACTAGACGAAAACTATGCATCATGGGCTATGATCGAAATGATCATTTTTTCACAAGGTTGATATTTAATATGCTCCTACTCGTAAACAAAGGGTAGCATTTCTTGCTGGTCACAGACCACCTCCTGTAGACTTTCATTACCTATAAGGCGACTCGCAGTCACCAGCAGTTATATTTCTCGCACTGATATACTTAGACGCGGCGCTTGTCGTGCTTGTTCAGTTGCGACTAAGTAACAGACCCGTAAATAGCGCTCGTTTTTGGCAATAAAAAAGCCGAAAAAGTGCATTTCACTGCTTTACATGGAGTGTTGTGTGAATTGGTATGCAAAGACAACAAGAAGTTCTAATTTAAAAATATAGATTAGCGGCCCATGCTGAAAAAAATATGGGTCATTTGAACCACCAGGTGACCTATCTAGAACGATATAAGAGCATAAAATAATAAGATTCAGCACTATGCCGTCACTTGTAAGCTGTCCAACTGACTCCTGGTGAGAATTTAAAAGTACAGGTAGAGTGAGTACATTTTGGTCATATATTTTTGTACGGCATTCTTACCACCGATAGATCCATGAAAAATAATAAGAAAACGCACAGTGCCGTACAAAAATTGTGCGCCACAAAGTCTGATTTTTTTTTTATTTTCCGACTATCAACAGGGTAAATTTGGTCATTTCATTTTGTACGGCATCTGTGTCATATTATTTCAATACTGCTTCTAATCCATTATTTCGCAACGCCGTACAAAAATGATGTACCGAGGGGAAAAAATCGAGGGTTGCAATCCCTTCTCTTTCCGTAGTCCAGGGGGTGATTTGACACAACATGAAATAAATTTATTTTGAAAGTATTTTATGCATAGATAATATTTTTTCATATGCCGTATATTTTCGTTGGTCCAAAGGGAAAAAAAAAACTGTACGAAATGTAAGGTGATTTTTTGTATACGGCATTTAGATATTTTATTTTTACTAATAGTCATAGTCTTTTCTTGATTCTAGGTTCCTAGTTAGAAACTATAAAAGTGATGACGTCATAGGTAAATAAATCTTTACATCTTAAATTTGTACGTAAGTCTTGGATTTTGACAAATACATATTTATGTTTCAGAAAATAATAGATAAGTTAATTCGGACGTCGATGAAGACGTTGATTCCGATAACAACTGAGTAACTGATTCCAATACTGCATAAATTTATCTAATTTCTTAAAAAAAAAATATTATTATCATAAAATATATAGATTTTTTCTAAAAAATCATTGTTTTATTTATTGACATCATTACAATGAAACAAATCAATTATATATTATATGTATGTATCAATAACGTTTGAAGTGTATATTAAACCAAAAAGTATACATAACTGTTGATACTGGGATTTTTCATTTTCAATTCTTGGACATAATATACACAACGTTTCAATTCTGCTAGACGTCATAGTGATTTTATCATATTTTCAATTGTTCTCTTCAAAAATATGTTAATACCGCACTGCATCAGATGGCCATAAAGTACCCTTAAAATTGTAGCGTGACTTTCATCAGCCTAAAATATATGGTCTGTATAAAAATGTACGGCATTATTTTTTCCTAATTTATCTCATCATCATCATCATTTCAGCCAAAAGACGTCCACTGCTGGACATCTAATTTATCTATGTTAATGTTATTTAAAACAAGGGATAAAATGTAAAAAATTGCTATATTTCATTAATCTATATTAATACTTTTACATTAATTTGCAAAATTTCAGCTTTTGTATTTCTCTATAATTCTTTTTAGAACGGTTTATTTTGAACGGCAATACTATGTAAGGATTGTGTTTTACAACATCATGTTAACCCATTCAATGCCGAAGACGCGAATTCGCGTCCTATGTATGCGTAAACGTGATGCCGAGGACGCAAATTCGCGTCCTCGAGTTATTTCTTTTTTTTTGCTAGAAATCAACTGTACTTGAAAGCTGATACCAAAATGTTATTTTATTTATGGAGGATAATATTATACCGTCGCTGGTTTCTGGATTCAATGCATTTGTAATTTTCATAATTATTATCTCGGATGCCGAAGACGCGAATTCGCGTCCTGTGTATGCGTAAACAAGATGCCGAGGACGCGAATTAGCGTCCTTCAAGTGTGAAATAACCTAATGCCGCAGACGCGAATTCGCGTCCTTGAAGTGTGATAATATAACCTAATGCCGCGGACGCGAATTCGCGTCCATTGGAATGTTAACGTGATGCCGTGGCCGCGAATTCGCGTCGTCGCGTAGAAGGCGGCGGCGCTGCGTGATTATTAAAAATATGGGGCGTCAGCAATGAATGGATACCAAAATGTTATTTTATTTACGGAGGATAATATTATACCGTCGCTGGTTTCTGGATTCAATGCATTTGTAATTTTCATAATTCTTATCTCGGATGCCGAAGACGCGAATTCGCGTCCTGTGTATGCGTAAACAAGATGCCGAGGACGTGAATTAGCGTCCTTCAAGTGTGAAATAACCTAATGCCGCAGACGCGAATTCGCGTCCTTGAAGTGTGATAATATAACCTAATGCCGCGGACGCGAATTCGCGTCCATTGAAATGTTAACGTGATGCCGTGGACGCGAATTCGCGTCGTCGCGTAGAAGGCGGCGGCGCTGCGTGATAATTAAAAATATGGGGCGTCAGCAATGAATGGGTTAAAAAAGAAGTTCCCGTACAGGATCAAATGATTTTACAGCTGTAAAAATCAAGGATACGATGAAATGAAGATGATTATTGATATACATTCAAATGGACTATCATTTTTTCACAGCAATATTTTTAATAGTACTTTTGAGTGCTAGATTATGTTTTGGAACCCAAGCCGTACTTTTGTAAATCACCCCCTGGACTACGGAAAGAGAGGGGATTGCAACCCTCGATTTTTTCCCTTGTCGCATGATTTTTGTACGGCGTTGCGGAATAATGAATTAGAAGCAGTATTGAAATAGTATGACACAGATGCCGTACAAAATCAAATGGCCAAATTTACCCTGGTGAATGTCGGAAAATAAAAAAAAAATCATACTTTGTGGCGCACAATTT
Source organism: Thaumatotibia leucotreta (assembly GCA_025490895.1). Lineage (NCBI taxonomy): Eukaryota > Metazoa > Arthropoda > Insecta > Lepidoptera > Tortricidae > Thaumatotibia > Thaumatotibia leucotreta. The sequence continues at coordinate 88,385 of JALPQI010000657.1, read as the reverse complement.
TTGTACGCCACTGTGCGTTTCCTTATTATTTTTCATGGATCTATCGGTGGTAAGAATGCCGTACAAAAATATATGACCAAAATGTACTCACTCTACCTGTACTTTTAAATTCTCACCAGGAGTCAGTTGGACAGCTTACAAGTGACGGCATAGTGCTGAATCTTATTATTTTATGCTCTTATATCGTTCTGGATAGGTCACCTGGTGGTTCAAATGACCCATATTTTTTTCAGCATGAGCCGCTAGTCTAATAGACTGAACTACATTCCGCAGAAAAGTCATACTACATAGTACTTCTGTCCCATTTATCAAATCAAAAATGCAATGTGCTATTGCTTTCTTACGAAGCATATGTACCATTAGTGGTGGGACAATGTTGGTTTCGTTAATTACCGTGACCACGTGCTTTGTTTAAAGTAAGTTTAACCGGGTTTACGGAATAGAGATGAAAATAAGGATTGATTTTTAGCAATGTAACATTTTACAATCTTTTTTAGATTAGATTATTCAGTAGTAAGCTGTAGTTTGTAGTTTTTTACGTAGTTAGTAGTAAGTAAACAAGTCGTTTGATTCAAATTTTTTATAGTTTATTGTGTAAGTACGTAATGTGGACAGTTTTTTTAACGCAGGTTTTTTGAGTCAGGAACGCTCATCGCCCATGTGATTCCACCGATGGGCCTGACAATGATTGATCTCGAAGGCAGTACGAGGGCACTCGGAGTTGATTTGACATCGATAAATGTTATGTTGGCTTTTTAGTATTATCTTGGTATGCAGTTGGGTTCCGTGTCATAAGATAGGCCTGATGATGAAATTGGACGAAGTTTGAGGGAACTCGGAATAGGTTTGAGACAATGATATCCTACGATGACTTTATAGGATGAGCAGTTAGGTCAAATACCACAAGATAGGCCTGATGATGAACTTGGAGTAAGTGCGAGGGAACTCGGAGTTGGTTTGAGATAATGATATGTTCTGTTGGCTTTTTAGGATCCTCTTGGTGAGCATGTGTCAAATATCACAAAATAGGCCTGATGATGAATTTGGAGTAAGTGCGAGGGAACTTGGAGTTGGTTAAGGATAATGATATGTTGTGTTGGCTTTTGAGGATTAGCAGTTGGGTCAAATACCACAAGATGGGTCTGGTGATGAACTTGAAGGAAGTTCGAGGGAACTCGGAGTTGGTTTCAGATAATGATATGCTATGTTGGCTTTTTAGGATTAGCAGTTGGGTCAAATACCACAAGATAGGCCTGATGATGAAGTTGGAGGAAGTGCGAGGGAACTCGAAGCTGGTTAAAATCATCATCAATATTATCGAAGCAGATGTTAAAACTAACATGAAAATGTTTATCACAATATGTAACTATTATGTAGATGACACGTGTAACAATGATAAAATGGTGTTAAAAAAGTGATATTTCTTGGACGTGAGAAAAACAATAGTTTCCTTGGGTTGCGGTGTTCTGTTCCGTTAGAATTGGAGATGTGCTATAATTACTTATTCTGTGGTGAAAGTGAGTATTTTATTTATACACTAACTTAGAAATTACTAAATGTGTATTGTACAGGTTAAAGTATATATTCATTTGTTACTTAAGTACCAACTAGTTAATCTGCCATATCTGAGGCAGCCCTGTTGCGTGATTGTGCGAGTTGCGCGTGTACAAACATACCCGTACGCACACATAGGCACAGACAAATGTCAGATTTAGTTTTTGTATGCCGTATCCACCCTGTGACATAATTGTATAATTTGGCATGTAATTCAGGATAATATTTTTCCACAGCTCCATTTCGTCACAGGTTTTTTTTCTTCGTGGCATTTTTAAATCACTCGGCAATAATTATTTTGTGAAAAGAGTTATCGGTATGGTTAAATTAATCGACATCCTTTCCAATAAGCGACAATATCAAATAGCAAAATTGGCTAAGCAGGTATACCCACTAAAGTTAAGTATGGAGGGTAGGTATTAGAAATGAGAAATAAATAATGTTGATAAATTTAAACCTTATCCCCTGATCTGTGTAGGCGTCCTGAAAGGACGTCTGTCACCAATGTAATTGAAATTTGAATTTTATTTTCAAGGTTTATTTTCCAGTAGTAGGTACTTTTTTGACAGACCACATATACATATGACCACAGATATATATGTGTATATATATACATGGGTTACTTTTTCACCAGTACAAAAAATCAACATACGTAATAGTAGTCCAAGTTATAGAATACTAGCATTTTTTGTTAGTAGGTACAAAAAAAATGAAATACCAATGTTTTAACTTATCCGCAAACCTAACAGGAAATTTGGACGCATTGCGCATTATCAATGTGCATAACTAGCAAAACACACGAACTGGCAACTATTTATTTAAAACGTCATCGCACGCGGCATGGCGGGTTGGAAAAGCGGCGGCGGTAATGTGCATCGAGTATCAACTTATCATTATGACTTGGCAAAAATATCTTACTAGATCCCAAATCCTCCGTCTTACTTGCACGGGCTTAGGCCCGTCAAAATAAAGAATTTTTCTGTGTGTTATAAATAAATAAATAATAAATAAATAAATATCTTGGGACATCTTACACAAATCAACCTAGTCCCAAGGTAAGCTCAATTAAGGCTTGTGATGTGGGTACTAGGCGACGATATATATAATAGATAGATACATATAGATACTTAAATACATAGACAACCATGACCAAGGAACAAATATTTGTGATAAATAAATACACAAATAATGCCCTCGCCGGGATTCGAAACCGGAACCTCCAGCTTCGTAGGCAGGGTTACTACCTACTAGGCTACGGAGGCTGACAAATTTGTCGAATGTTTTAAATTATGTCTGGGAAACGTGATAAAATTACAAAGTAGCACAGAAACTTTCTTTATTGAGGCGTATTTCAAAATTTTAAATCAACTTTATCTACACAAATATCGTTAAGTGCTCTAAAATGCGTCCAGAAACAATAGACAATGACCAGCATTACCCACCATCAGAACTTGGCACATACATAAAGTTAACATTATATACGATTTTTCCGGAGGTTATGAGTTTTAAATTTGGAACAGCTGTCAGATTCAAGTGGGGTGCCTATTCTGGTATCTATAAATATTCAGTCAGTCATCAACACAATAAGTTAATTCAGTATATTTTTTTAGTAACAATCGGACGATATTTTCATATCGAGTGACACAAGAATAGGGACATCATTCGATTGTTTATGATTTAAAAAAAATACAGAAATTCAAATCGGTGCCATTCCTGCCTTTTGTTTATTGCCTTACAAGTGAAAAATTGTGAAAAGTTGTAAATACTTTGTGATAATACTGATAATTATTTGATAATGAGTGGCAGTGACTCGGATAACGATATGAGCACTCCGCCGGACATACTCAATGCAGCTATGACAGCAACTAACAACCTGTTGCCGCAAAAGTCGAGAGCCAAGTATGAGAAGGCTCTGTTTCTGAACGCATCTTAGAGCACTTATGATATGTGTGTAGATAAAGTAGTGTATGCAACTATACGTAATCAGGCATTACGTACAGTTGCATAAACTACTATTATGTACAATGATTGGAATCAAAAAAACATACCTAATTAATGGAGTCCATTTCTCATGCTTATTAATTAATTTACATGAATGTTTCCTTCGATATTTCCCATCACAAGTTTTCACTTTTAAGTTCATCAAAATGCTCTTATTATTGGACTTGGGCCTCTTCAACGTATACTCGCTGTTTCACCTCACCCCACAAAAAAAGTCACACTGGGTCAAATCTGTTAACCTGGCTGGTCATAACACTGGCATTTTCCAGGCGGGGCATACTTTGTTTAGCGTTAGAGTTTACTCTATACATAAAGCATTTTATCACGCTCACATGATGCTCCAGTACATCATGAATCAAGCGCCGAGCGCCTACTTTACGTATCGAGTAAACGCTAACTTAATCGTTACTTGCCAAATCATGACACTTGCCTTTTTCTTTGGCTTGTTAATCTCGCTACCATACTTATATTTATTCAATCATATTTTTTCAGTTGAATATTGAAATACAGTTGAAGATTGGGAAGATACTTCAGCGGAAAGAACCTAATGAAAATGTAACGGAACACGTTTCAAGAAAATGGTATTGAACTTGGTGACAAGAAACATTCATATATTTTTAATTAAGCACAATGTTTATATACTATTTAATTTTCGACATTATTATGAGCTGTGTTTTGCCGAATAAATATTGTTACTGAATACAAGTGATGAAAGTGAGCATTTTCTACATGAGTGTCGGCGATCGAAACCGACAAGAGTTAAAGAGGTCTACATTTCAACACCAACATCAAACTATATTATGCGAATGCATTATGCGAGAAAATATCTGCATACAGTACCAACCAGACTGTGCAGAAAAATAGGGGAGAGTGGGGTACAGTGAATAAAGGTGCACTGTGATAATTTTGCATTAGCTTTATTTATGGCTTTAATAATCCGGTATTCTTTTTTTACGAATTTGCTCATCTGTGTGATACTAATATTGGAGTAACTAAATAACGGAAGATACTTTCAATTATACCTGAAAAGTCTTGTTCTTGGTTTTTTTACCTCAAACTAGGAACTGTTCTGTGATTTTTGATTGAAGAGGTAACTTTAGTTCACTTTTTTATAATGAAAATGATTTTAAAGCTACATGTAAATTATATACTTGTGCTGGAAAATGTGTCCTCTAAGGAATAGGTGGGACAATAAGGTATGTAGAAAATTACAAATAAAAATAACACCACTACAACATTTGTAAAAAAAAGGGATCCACTGTACCCCACTCTCCTCTACTATGAAAATTCAGTCTTGCACTCGCGCAGAAAAATATCACATTCTGTGGAGTGAAGTTCAGGTAGAGTTCTTATGAAAACTGTCACCACTCTTAGTAACCTCGTATGTCACTATTGAATCGGAACTGAGATACGTACGCACTATAGGAGTATCTTAAAGTCCGTTGGCTCAACTGCTACTTTTATTCCTATGTAAAATAAGAGTGACAGCTGGTAACCACAGTTACCAAAAGCTATTGAGTGGCTTTTATGGATCGAATATTCGCTGTGTCGAAAATCGTAGAAGTAATGTATCCTAAAATCAAAATTAATGTTTCGATTGGACAATCGACGTATATTTGTGACCGAGATTGTCATCCCATAATCTCGGTCACAAATATACGTTGGCTCGACTGCTACCGAATCGAATATTCGCTGGGTCGAAAAGTGTATAAACGAGACCATAATTGTAATTGGTTACCGGCGCAAACATCACACTTGTAAACAAAATGTAAAAATTGTCTCACTTGTACTCTGTTTGGTTAGGTATTTTAAAAAGGTAAAAAATCTTGCACTATCTTTTTATTGAAAAATGCATTTAAAAATCCAAACTAGGTACTGAATGAATCAAAACAATGTAAATCACTGTATTCCTTTGTTATATTACGTATATTTGGTAAAACTTATTTTCTACTTGTAGTTTCAATAAAAAGATACTGCAAGATTGTTTACCTTTTTTTAAATATCTAACCAAACAGAGTATAGAATATAGAGCAAGAATATATTATGTATATAAAAACTATAATATGTATGTGTCAACCATTCGGCAATCCATTATCTCGATTACATCGTTAATAGTAGCCCCAAACTTTGGTATTAGGTACTATTCGTCATCTATTTACTGAAGTATTCCTACATGGATATAAAACAATTTGTACATAGCACAGACGTTGATACAAGAACAGACGAGGCGATGAACTTTCGATACTCAACAGATTGAAACCTATGTTTTAGCTATGCATATATTTAGGCCACCAATATTTAAATTTAGCGAATATTAGTTCTCAGCAGAAGAGTACAGAAGAGTAGGTAGGTACTGTAGCCGTGCCATGAGCTGGAAAGTAAAGGATACGTAATTACGTAAGGTTTTACTCGATACGTGCATTCTATCGTGCTCGCGCTTACAAATAGGAGCGAGCGCGATGGCCTGCTCAACGTATTTAATAAAACCTAATGTTACCGATACTTGTAAAGTCATGGTACGGCTACTGTTTATTATATTTACTGTATCGTTGGCCAGTAAGTTAGGGTTTTCGATCTTTTGCAGGCAACGCTATATAGGCGTGTGGTCCAAACAGCTGTCAGATTCATAGGCACTGAACATGAAATATCGAAATTCTAATTGTATTTGGAGGTAACCGTTATAATGGCGGGATCGGATCCTGAATTCGATCGATTCATATTGCATTATTTAGTACTGAATTTGTACTATTTAGTACCTGTTGTAAAAAAAATTGTACCTCTTCTATTTCAAAGTTATATTCAATCAGTCTGGTCCCGCCATTATAACGTTATAATGGCGGAACCAAATCCTGAATTCGATCGATTCATATTGCAATATTTATTTAGTACTGAATTTGTACTTTTTGGTACCTGTTGTAAAAAAATAATACCTCTTCCATTTCAAAATTATACTTCAAACAGTCTGGTCCCGCCATTATAACGTTATAATGGTGGGACCAGGTCCTGAATTCTGTCCATATTCTGTCGATTCATATTGCATTATTTAGTACTGAATTAGTACTATTTGGTATTGATACCTCTTGTAAAAAATTAGTACCTCTTCCATTTTAAAATTATATTTCAAATAAGCTGCTTCAAATGATCTGGCGGAACCAGACTATTTCAAATATAATTTTGGAATGAAAGAAGTACAATTTTTTTTACAACAGGTACCAAATAGTACAAATTCAGTAAGTACTAAATGATGCAATATGAATCGACAGAATATGGACAGAATTCAGGACCTGGTTCCGCCATTATAACGTTATAATGGCGGGACCAGACTATTTGAAGTATAATTTCGAAATGTCTCGCCATTATCGTTATAATTACATTTGGATCGTTACATTTGGAGTTTATTAATTTCATAAATGTATGACGACTAGAAAACGGTCGCCGAACTGAAGATTGGGCCCTAAAACAGGAACTCAAAATGACTGACACTAAACAAAATTACTAGAACTTTGTTCATTTCATCCTTTAGTAGATTGGCTACCAAACGAGCTTCGAAATGAGATTAAAATCCCAATAGATAACTGGCTTTAAATCGGGACTTATCATTACCGGTTTGTAACCAGGTTTGTACCAAATCCAGATACGAGATGGGAAAGTTAGTCCCATTTCATCCTACCAGACGGGAAACTATATTTCCCATTTGGCAGCCAGCTATCAAATCCGAATACCAAACGGTAAGTACTAAAGGCATTTCATGGGAATTGACTTGGAAACGTTTATTTATTTTAGAAAACATTATTCCTTATGTAATGGTTTTAAAAATAAATAAACCACAAAATATATAGAAAATTCAATTCGCGTATTTATTTTGACAGTTTGTTGGTCCTTACGCCATATCACCGCCCCAGTGTCAGAAAAAAATATTAAAAACCCTCACTGAGGAAGCGGCAGTGTGAACAGCCAACGATCATCTACATATATATGTATAGGTATATTTGTTAATTTTACTGACATAGGATCTATATCTACTCTTTGCTTAGTGAGCGAGAAAAAAGTCGACAAATCATCCCTTACTCGCCTCCTGTGGAACCAGTAGCCGTACCATGAGCTGCCCCTGCGTTATTAACGCGGACTTACATAGGTGCTTTCTATACGGGTGGCTCGCCCCAAGACGCGATTACGGGCGGGATGGAAAATAAGTCCGCGTTAAAAACGCAGCGGCAGCTTATGGTAAGCACACAGTGCCTGAAAGTATCCTTTCCCTCTCTAGTACGTTTTGTAGATACTAGGTTCAAGAAGTACCTACCTAACTACCTTCAACAATTTATAATAATACAATCTGTTGCAATGCTATCAGACAAACATCTACAGCTAGGAAAACAGCCACTATCAACCATTTGACCATTGCCGTCGGCTATACTAAATAGGTGGCCAAGAAACAAATACCTACATTCCCGTGAGGTTGGAATACAGAGTCCCTCTAGAAGGTTTTTAAATGTTTCAGAGCGGTCGATAATAGTACATTGTGCATCTAGGGAGGTAAGTACAGTATCACTAACGAGAGTGTTAGAAGCCCGACGCCGTAGGCGGAGGGCTTTTGATGACTCGAGTTAGTAGGTATGCCTCTTACCGATTGTGATGCATACAATGTTTTTTATAACACTTGCAGACAAAGAATATGTTATGAGACGAAATATTGGTATTCCCTAAGGAATTTCACTTTTCTATTACTCCCACTGCAATATGCACAAGCAATGGCGCGCTTAGAAAGCAAATGTGATGAAAAATGTTGAAACCGCGTAAAATAGTAGGTATTAGCTACTGTAACATGCCTAGGTAGTAGGTACTTCTGAAACATGAACTAAACTCTAGGGGGTCTAACTACACTGCATCCTAATACTCCTGAAACCTCTCTGACAACGGAAATACAGCACCTTGTTTATATGGTATAAAGCATCCGAAAATTGAGCGTCCAGCTGTTCGCCTGTGTCTGGAAAATCTTCGTTGCGTTTGTATTTAAGTAAGTACTCGTACCTAACCTACTTTTAATTGATATCGGACAATCTAATTAGCATCTTATGGGATGGTAGGCGAAAATGTAGGTAAACTTAGACAGGATAACACTATCCTTACATATTATGTAATGTAAAATGTTAGTTGGAGACTAACATAGTAGGTATGTAGGCTAACATTTAGTAATATAAATGTTACTCCAACAAGGTCTAAAATCTAAATGTCCGATAAACCACTAGTACATCATCAGTATCGTAGTTGGTAATAAAGCAAGTCGGCAAATGTCCATCAGATCATTCAATTTGGTCTACTACTACGTGTCTAATGAATATATTTCTTCAATCTTCTAACTCCATAGAACTACCCAAAATACCTACACATTTTATTACTTATTATACTTGAGGCCCTAGCACATCTTGTACAACAATATTGGCAGCAATTTGTGACCTGCTCGCAACTTCTCATCTCTTTTGAATCAATGTAATCAAAAAGGGACGGGTATCCGCGACAAGGTTCCTGTCATGCACGATATGTGCTAGTGCCGTTGATCAAGTATAATACTATGAATTTCTTAGGTCAATCTATACTCGTAATTATATTGCCACATTGTTCCTAGCGAATAGAGACCCGCTGCGGTAAATACTAGTGTTTTGCGACATAAGTAACTTTCTTTGATAACTTTTTTATTTACCAGTAAGTAGCTGTACCAAAAAATATAATACTCTAAAGAGTTGTACATAACGGCGACGGATAGGTATTACCCGAAGAGTACGGGAATAACTTCTTTACTACAGCTGTTGTTATATCTGTACAGTTAAAAGTAGGGATTTTAATACCAAACCAACAGTTGGTTTTGCTTCACAAATATACAATACAATATAAAGTCATTTCCTAATTGGCGCCCTCTAGTTAGAACTTAGACCATTTAGAAAAGCTGTTCTTTTAACTGGCGCCATCTAGTTTATTGATGAGTAATGATTGTACAACTGACATTGGGTACTGACGGGAGGTGTAGTAGTGTGCGTTACAGGGTAAAATTACATAATTTTCTAGTTTTTGCATTATTGCGATTTAGAAGAACAGTATTTTGTGCAGGTTGCTATCAATTTGTACATTAGATTTTTTGCTCCTTGCGCGTATCTCAAAACATGTTAACTCTGATCTTCGGTTTAGCAGAAAATGACGAAAATATGGTGTTTGTGCAATTGTAGCGCCATCTTTTAGCAGATAAGCGGCAGGGATAGGGTCGAATCCACCTTAATGTCCGCCAATATTTTACTGCAGTAAGAATCGAGATTATATGATGTAGATTCGGTTGAGTCTATTTGCCTTAGTTCAATTACATATATTTTCTCAAACATGCAATGAAATAATTATTGTCTTTACGTTCCTTAAAATAAACTCGGAAGTATCGCTTTTAGGGCGCAGTAACTCACTGGGATGGAAATGGAATTTCATAAAACTTTTCAGGCCTAGGTCTGCAAAGTAACTTTTTTAATTTCGACAACATTGTCATTATTATTTTTTGTATTTCTTTGTATGTTTGAGAAAAGCAGTATACATGCCTCGGCGTGAAAACGGATTCTCGACCTCGTTACCTATCTGGTATATACCAACTTGGCCGGAAATCCTCATTTTCCCGGCCTCTGATGTAATGTACTATTAATGAAGGTATTAAATGTAGTATCCCCCAAAAAATCACACTCATACTTCCTGATGCGCGGCCTTAGCTGACAGAAGGGAAAAAAGGCGCCTTGGCGACATGTTACCATCAGTCACGAATGAGGGTTTTTGATACTTTTTCTGCCGCTATGGGGAGGTGAGATGGCAGCACTGAGGCGACCGTATAACGAACTGTCAAAATAAATACGCGCATTTAATTTTCAACATATTTATAGGTTTATTTATTCTGAAAACCATTACTTTAGTCATATTGTTACCTAAAATAAATGAATAAAATAGTTCCAAGTCAATTCTCATGAAATTAACAAAGTTATAGTAATTATTTTGAATACCAGTGACTTTGAGCGCCTGTTTTAGAGTTCAATCTTCAGTTCGACGACCATGTATTAGTCGTAATCCATTACAAAATCAATTCTCTTCCAAATAAAATAGAATTTCAATATTTTAGGCCCAGGTGCCTATGAATAGTATGAACCTGACAGCTGTCGAGACCAGGTGCGTACGAAGCGCCGCCCTGGTGGCAGAAAAATTATCGAAAACCCTCATTCCCCGGAAAGTCTTGTGGCAAGGTTTGCCGCTCTCGCAAAGGTCTTGTTAGCTACCAAAAGCGATGTCTAAGACATTTACACCTCAAATCGTCTGAAATAGACGCTGAGGCTGTGTTTCCATACAAATGATACCTATTAATGACTCTAGCGAGGTGTCATTTTTATGGAAACACATCCTCGCACATCTCTGGTAGAAACGCAGCCTTAGGCCAGTAGTACAGGCTTCTAAATTGTACAATTAAATTAATTATATATTGGCTGTTTTAAAAATATAAAAGGACCGCTTCTTTAAAACGACTTTTTTTGTTTAGACAATAATTCTGGCCTATTACCACGAAAATCGAAATTCGTAAATTTCGAGGATTTTTCTGTCACTCCAACGAAGGCGTCATTAGTGAGAGAGACAAATACTCGATATTTACGAATTTCATTTTTCGCGGTAGGGCCGCTGATTCAGAATCAGAACACAGACGCACGTAGTATTTACCTAGCTAGACATCGTAGTATTGTTACTAAACTTGTTACTCTTAAGTGGTGCATGGGCGTGGTACTGAAGTACCTAATTTGCTTAGTACCACTTTTTGAGTAGATCGAAATATATAAAAATGAGTACTGTCAATTTAAATATACATATAATAAGGCGGACAAAACAAATATCTGTATATTTCTATGGCCCTTGTGGCTTTTCGCCAGCTATTTTGAAAAACGGTTTAATGTAGCTCCGGCCAACTAGTCTAGTCTGCCAGTAGGGAAATTCTAAAAATGTAATGCCGAACGGTTGGCATTGAAAATACGCGTTTACCGCCTTTTTTGACAAGATGGTTGGCCGGAGTATACCTATGCGGTACACTTGTATTAAACTTATACCAATTTTCACAGGCCCCTGAAAGGTGTACCATTTTTCCACTAGGGCCACAGATTTATGAACACCTTTGTATACTCTGTCCGACATTTTGTATACTCTGTACCGCGAAAATCGAAATTCGTAAATTTTGAGGATTTTTCTCTGTTACTCAAACAAAGGCGTCATTAGAGTGAGAGACGAACCCTCGAAATTTACGAATTTCGTTTTTCGCGATAGGACCGCTGTTTCTACTGAAAGAAAATGTCGGACAGAGTATACAAAGGTGTTCATAAATCTGTGGCCCTAGTGGAAAAATGGTACACCTTTCAGGGGCCTGTGAAAATTGGTATAAGTTTAATACAAGTGTACCGCATAGGTATACTCCGGCCAACCATCTTGTCAAAAAAGGCGGTAAACGCGTATTTTCAATGCCAACCGTTCGGCATTACATTTTTAGAATTTCCCTACTGGCAGACTAGACTAGTTGGCCGGAGCTACATTAAACCGTTTTTCAAAATAGCTGGCGAAAAGCCACAAGGGCCATAGAAATATACAGATATTTGTTTTGTCCGCCTTATTATATGTATATTTAAATTGACAGTACTCATTTTTATATATTTCGATCTACTCAAAAAGTGGTACTAAGCAAATTAGGTACTTCAGTACCACGCCCATGCACCACTTAAGAGTAACAAGTTTAGTAACAATACTACGATGTCTAGCTAGGTAAATACTACGTGCGTCTGTGTTCTGATTCTGAATCAGCGGCCCTACCGCGAAAAATGAAATTCGTAAATATCGAGTATTTGTCTCTCTCACTAATGACGCCTTCGTTGGAGTGACAGAAAAATCCTCGAAATTTACGAATTTCGATTTTCGCGGTAATAGGCCAGAATTATTGTCTAAACAAAAAAGTCGTTTTAAAGAAGCGGTCCTTTTATATTTTTAAAACAGCCAATATGTAATTAATTTAATTGTACAATTTAGAAGCCTGTACTACTGGCTTAAGGCTGCATTTCTACCAGAGATGTGCGACGATGTGTTTCCATAAAAATGACACCTCGCTCGAGTCATTAATAGGTGTCATTTGTATGGAAATGATGTATAAGGCCGGCCTTACACATCCGGAATCAGAGTATGAATTCAAATTATGAATACTTACTCTGATTCCGGATGTGTATGGCCGGCCTAAAAGCGTGAACTCCAATGAAAAGCCGCTCCCCACTCGTGAGCGAATCGCGACACGATGCCGCGAACATGAGTTACATGAGCGCCAGTGAGCGCGCTGCGGAATCGACTCGATAAACCAAAACGAGATTACAGAAGAATGGGAAAACATAATTATGATTTATTGTAATGTACAATTTCGGTTTCATTTTTCTGTTAGTTTACTCCACTTTGTGGTTACGACATGTCGCAAGGTGTATGATGTCCTTTTAATAAATGTCAAAAAACTGAGTTGCCAGTTCCAATACCGTTTTAATAGGTTTTGTATTCTGTATACTCTGTATGTATATGTTTATTGAAAATGGCTGAACAATGTACCCAGTGAGAGTAACTATTTTTACATTTGTGCTATGTTTAAGTTCAGTGGCGTGGTGAAGCAAGATTCAGTGACTTTGGCAGTAATAAGTTAACAAGCTATTCCGGAGAATTAACACAACGAAAAATAAATACAAAGGTTAGTGTTTTTACGCCGCCCACAGGTTTTCAAGCTGTAACTTTTTAAATTGATAAGACCTACATAAAGCGAGTATTTATATCTGAGTACATTCATTTAGGATTGTAATGTGGGTAATAAATGTTATTAATGGAATTAAACTATTTAAGAACTAATAGGCGAGATAAAATTCGAATATGACATCATGTAAATCAGCTGTCATTTCATTGATTGTATCGATGTCTGTAATCAGACACCTTCTGTATTAATTATTATTAACTTTCTGGAATCTATGCAGTGGGTACCGAAAATGATAACTGTACATTATGTAGCTCACCGAAATAATTACTATGGTTGTTGGTTGCCAACAAGTCTTATTCATAATGTTATGTTTAGACGCAATAGACTTTCGTTGAATACATAGGTGACGAATTCTGTAAACAGCATTTAGAACTAACACATGTTTCTTTTACATTGTTTATCAACATCATATTTCAAATTTGCACTGTTCTAAATAATCATACAACAGGAATATGATAATTATAGACTGGTACCTACAGCAATGGGGAATCTTGCAAAACATAAGGCATGAAAATATCTCACCTAACTTTAGTTGAGAGAGATACGGGCTGTCTTATGTTTATTTAGGGTGACTGAACAGAGTAGAAATTTATCTACTTACTTAATTACCTTAAAAAATTTCAAACATTCCCTATCATTATAAACAAATTAACATTTGTTAAACATTTCAAACCAATGATTGACCATTTGTTTGGTATTTTTATAGAAAAGTAGCTCTAAAACAATTTTAAATTCATAAAAATGCAAAACTATGAAAGTGGCAATTACACTTAGTTATTCACCTAATGTGGTCGGCAAATCAAAGTACGAGGTTGCCAGGCAACCAACATCGTTGATGTGGTGAATGGGGCAGTTTAATTGCCCCAAAGTTCAGTAAAAAAGCTATTTGTTCTAATTAATATCTCAACTAAAAAATACAGCTTGTTTAGTAATAACAATGTAGGAATTTTAGGAGCTGATTCACTTAATAGCTATTAAGAAGAATTTAAGGCCAATATTTCTTAGTCCTAGCTGTGATTAATGATTAAATTTTTATTAAGTACATTTAAAAAAAAACAATATAATTTATTGTAATTATTTATTATTGTTTAACATTAAATTAGTTTATTAAACAGTTTAATAAATAGCCAGCTATTTATACAGGTTGTAGATCACTAGAACGGTTTCTGAAAAAAAAACTCATATCCATAAAATATAGACCACAAGACCATACCATACCATAATCAAGCTGGTGACAGCTGTAAGAATACATTAGTCACTACCCCAAAATCTTCCCTTGGGTGTTGGGTAGAACTAACAAAGGAATTTTAAGTGCGACTGCATATTAATTTATAGTAGACTGCGTGTGGACACACTACTGTGATTGTCTTTGTCTACACAAGTGCCCAGTATGTCAATTATGGGCATTTACTTGCTAACGTGGCCCTATGCATAGGTTTTGTTATTTTTTTAATATTATGTTGGTGTAGAACTGAAATTAGACTTTATTTTTACAATATTTGACTATACCTTTTAATACATATTATTGTGTTATTGAGCTAGCCTGAAAGTAGATAAAATATTGATGAAATAGCCTCATCATATAACTTATCTATTATTACAATCATTAACAAATTCAATATAAATTCGAAGATTTTTCTTAGAATTTTCCTTAACACAAATAGATGAAAAGCCAAGGTGTCCCGGTATGATTTCTCAACATTATGATGTTGGTATGTGGGATAGAATGTTATTGCCCAAACCAAACCTAGTTGTCCCTGGCCTACTTTTTAATTTGTTATTTATAATGCAGTGGAAACTTCCTTCAAAACAATCCGCCCATTTAGCTTGCAACATAATTAGGAATTAATTTCTCCTTTATGAAGCCTAATAGGCATGCTTGTGTTTTTCTAAGTTGAGTCCCCCAATATCAATTTACATCTTCCATTAATTAATAGTAATGGATATTATAGCAGTATGCAGTTTTTTACTAACAATCAACAGCAGCCACCTATAAAAAACCTATCTAGGTATGTTGTCCTGACCAAATCGCACCGACCAAGTTTTCAAAGATCCTAGTAGTAAGACTCACTGAACTTAGCCACGGATGAATAAATGATACAGACAGGCACATATGAAAAAAATACAAGTACCTGTCAAGAGGCAATAAAAAGTATAATTAATTTAACCTATCTCAAACACAGAGATAACTACTTTGATCAAACCAAAATCTGATCAAACCAAAAATTGTTGAAAGGGTTTATTAGTTAGTATACATACCTGTAAATATTATTTAGTCACTGTGCTACACATGACACCTTTCGGAGAACCTAATTAACCTATTATTAAGCACTGAGCCAAGAATTGGAGAGTTTGGTCCATTTAAAGAAAATGTACCTATTCGAGAAAAATTTAAATCATTTTAAGAGACCCGTCTATTGATACCCCACACGGGTCATACCAGGGATCAGAACCGGTTTTTTAGAAAACCCTTGAAAAAGACCAATATTTTTAATGTTTTATTATTTATGTAATACTCAATATTCTTTGTAATTTACAACATTGTATTGATATCCTACCGAGATACGAAAAAAGAACATTTCTATTGTATACCTAGATAGAATACCGGTATCCGATCCCTGGCAGCCGCCTTTGACAGACTTGACGAATCTGCAAGAAGGGTTCCGTTTTTGTCGTTTTGTCTACGGAACCCTAAAACGTTGTAAATAATAAAAAAAATAATGACGTTGAAATAATGTGTTTTATACGCATGATTAATTAAACATAATTAGACTAAAGCGCAGATACTACTAAACGATAAAAAAAACAATTAAGGATTTATATAAACAATTAAACACCGTCCAAATAACATCCGCATCATCGAGATGCAGAAGACAGCGCAGTCTGTGCAGCGACATCTACCGACAAATGGATAGGCTGTAGATGCAAGAAAGCCTGTGGCTGTTGCCTCCGGGTAGGCTTAACCGGGGTAGCTAGAGCCTGCGATGCGCGGGCGCTGCGCGCGGGCAGTTCGAGCCATGAGTCACAGCCGCCCAAAATAGCCCGTGGAATGGGCGCCGCCTATCGGCTCGGGCGGGCGGCGTGGATCAGTTTAGTGGCTGCATCGCCGCCACCGCCACAGGAGCGGTAGAGCGGTACCTTGCGCGCGCGCATAACACGGTGGCGGCGCCGGCGCGGGATGCGCTGCCATGCCGGTACGACACCGCGAGCTCGGCGACGAGATCGCACCCCCGGAGCCGAAGCGCTGCAGACACTGCGACGGTACCGTACAATGTTTATAAACTTTATGCAAAAAACAAAAGTTACCTACACTCAGACCGAACGAAAAGTGTCATAACAGCTGTGTGGTGCAAACCTGCTGGATTCGATGCTGTTTCAGCTTATAACTTTTACAATGCTATAGAAAAACAACTTGTTTTATCTTTTATGTATAATAACTGAAATTATTTGTAAATAGAATCCTAAGAACTTCATTGTGATCCTTTCTCGTCTGTATTATAAATTTTAAGTTACACTCGGGGCTTAATATTGAAAGCCACATCACAGGAAATACCGTCAGAATAGAGAATTTTTCAGGTTTAATTGTAACAGTAGATAACGGTCTATTATTTCTATTTATCTATAACATCAGCCTCATTTAACCACTTTAACCAACCTGAAATAAGGAGTTAATCTGAGGTCGTGCAGTAAATTTTTACGGATCAGTTGACACTGGAACAAATGTAGGTCAATGGAATATCCTAAGTTTTGTTACTAACAGTTATTTAGTACAGCTAGTTCTTTTAGTACCTGTATAAAGGGGTTGCAAGTACTATATTAGTGCGTTGATAATTCTTTGTAAATGAGTAGGTAGGTACAATTTGTATAGGTATGTCATAATATCTTCATTATATTATTCTATTCTAATTGTTAACAAGTTAACAGCCGCTCTATGCTCTAAAGCATGCGTTTTGTTAATGAGAGTAATTATTAATTTTCTTTATTCGTATGTTGTATTGAAGGAGAACTTCTAATATACGTAATCAAGTGTACAACAGTTACAGATCAAATTCTCAGTAGTTTGTATATATATTATGAATGTGATAGGCTATTCAAAAGTTTTGACATATCTGTCTTTTGACCTATTGTATGCATTTTTTGCCCCTCGACGTCAAACAGATTACCTACTGTTTAAGTCATGGATTCCGATCCTAATGTACCCTGTAAAAGCTATACTACTAAGTTGACTCGTTCACTGCTTCAGACGTGTCAGTTTGTTGATCCATCGATATCACTTTCGCTCCGATATCAAACGGCTGATTGTTTATGAAGTCATCGTAATTGGTAGTTGGAATGGAACGTTTGACCCGTGTAATTACGGTACGCGCTAATCGCCGCCCGCGCACTCCGCCACGTGCGTCGCTGACTGACAGCTGTACCCCCACCTAAATTGACAAGACACACCTTGCGAATATCGCCTTTATTACCTCCGCAATAAAGATGCCAATACCCAGAAAATTTTCGCATAAAACAGTTTTTTTTGGTGGAAATGGTGTCAGCCCTCCACTGACCGGTAATTAGTTCAGTTTTTGCTATTTTACCCCTTTTGCGTTATTCCGAGTCCGTCCTCTCGGCTTTGGCTTGACATATTAAAGAAATGTTAAAGCTAAAGCGGGTTCTATTCCTGTAACGAATACACACGCAATTAATCAAGATGCCAGGACTTAAGGATAAAATTGAATTATAGGAAACATTTTAAACATTGTAGTGCAGCATTTCTCAAAGACTTCTCTCTGGAGTCTTGACAGCCCCCGTGGTATTTCTTGTACTTGTCTTTTTTTGCCTATAATGGTTTTAGCGTACGAATCTCCGGGATGCAAATTAGCAAAGGTTGGATGAATTCAATTAGCACGACTTAAAAGTCTCCTGGCTATAGGATTAAGTATCGCGCCTGCGCGCTTACCATATGGGTTAAGTAACAGCATCTTGAAGGCGAGATAGAGCCTGTCACTGTTTAATTTATACATTTCGATGGTGAATGGTGTTTATATCACCCGCGATTTTATTTTGAATCTTGTGTTAAGCACGCTGGATGGTGCCCGACTCGCATTTTATACTACTCCTTCATCAGAAGAGACCTCTGATTTTGCTTTGTACTGCTTGACCAAGCTTGAGCATTCAAGTCCTTCAGTTTCAATTGCGTTTGTCTTCTGCTAAACTAAGTTTGTCTGGAAAAAAAATGTTGTTTTAGCTCCTCTTGATGTCATACCGGGTACTTTTTTTACATTGCGAAACTGTCTCCAGAAATGAAAATAGTAGTTTTGCGGCATATCCCACAAAACTTTACAAGCGTACAATTCTACAAAATTGTTTAAATTACCATACAAAAAGTTGCCAATTTTGTATAATTGAACGCTTGTAAACATTCGTGGCATAGGCCACTGATCTCCGTTGATCGGAAGGTAATTCATTCATTCATCGATGGTTAAATAGTACAAGAGTTGATAACATCCCTGTAGTGATATCTAATGATTCCATATCGCTTGTGCCGGCTGCGATTCTATAGCGTCCCCGCAACTCCATCACTACTTAATGGCAGGTTATATGGCTGTGACGCCAATGTTGAAGCGGAAGAGCCCTGCAGTGATAGCAGAGGCTTTCATATCGCATGCTCGCTGCGGCTGTCTCTGTCTAGCATCCTCGTCGCTTCGTCACTACTTAATCGAAGGTTATTTGGCTGGAACGCCCATGTTTGTGCTTTGAGAACAGCCCTGCAGCGATAGCTGATTATTTCGCATCGTCTGCCGGCTGCGGCTGTCTCGCTTCGCCTCCGCTCCATCACTACTTAATGGAAGGTTATTTGGCTGGAACGCCCATGTTTGTGCGTTGAGAACAGCCCTGCAGTGATGGCTGATGATTTTGTATTCTAGCCGGCTGCGGCTGTCTCGCATCGCCGCCACTCCATCACTACTTAATGGAAGGTTATTTGGCTGGAACGCCAATGTTTAAGCGCTGGGAACAGCCCTGCAGTGATAGCAGATGATTTCATATCTCGTGCCGAACGCGGCTGTCTCGCGTCTCGACGAGCTATCCTAATTAATCGGCGTCTGCGCCGCGCCACGCCGCTTAACGGTAAGCACCTGTCACTACCGTGGGTAACGAAACGGGGCAGAGTAACAACTTCATAATACGTACTTAAAACAAGGTGATGTGTTAGTAGCGACTGTAAAGTGCTTCGCTTTGCATACCATTAGATTGCCATTGTTTTCAAGTTTTGTTTCTTTACTCTGTCACTACAATACTTACTCTCACGTGCCTCATAATTTCGAAAGTATACTATATCCAATTATCGTCTTTAATTCTGTCGCCATTATTAGTCAATATAAACGGTAAACTTTAAACGCAGAACGAGTTTTGCAAGTAGTGCAACTGGTTGCCTGCCAAGATAAGATGACACGGTTTTTATTTTCTTTAAGTAAAATTTTTAGTTGTATTTTATTTGTTTGAATATTATTATGCTCAATTGGCAGCAAACCTACAAACAAATCGTCATTGTAAACGATAATAAATGAATATTTGGAATCTATATCGTAACTGTTTCGTCGAAGAAAATTTAGTATTAACAAGAACCTATTGCGTGGCATTTCTAGAATTTACGTTAATGTGTGCCCTACTAAACGCCGGTAACAGTAAACATATGGGGTTGAATGTGTATATTACTTGAAGAGCCGCGTGCGCCGTGCACCGACACGCCCCAATTATGCAAGTGAGACACCGAAAAACCCAACTAATCTCAACATAAGATCATCCCATTTTCGACTTTCTTTCAAAATCAGTTGGGTTCAAATAGATCCAGTTTAAAGGGTCGGTTTACTGCGCTCTGATATTAAAGTTGTGATGTGTAACGCGAAGTATGGTTAACGCATGTTACGAAGAAGCTGCGACCGAATTATCTTTTTACGCACTCGATTGCATCTACACGCGTGAATGGAATTCGCACGATGCAAAAAGGTTGCACAAACAGTATTTACATTCTTCGACATGACACCGATATAAATAGTGGAGAACATGTATAAGGAAATAAACGTAACATCGCATCTATCTAAAATTCTAATAGATGAAGATTATTTTAGTCAAGAAGCTGTGCATTGATTTGCTAGATTAAATTGATAAGTGAATTATTCGGCGTGTGAAAACATTTGCTACAGTTATACTATACAATTACGAGTACATAACTTAATAAATGTTTTTGTTTTACTACATATTTATAAAAATCCAGATGATAAACGCTGCTTAAACGCTTAAACTAATCAAAGTTTTGGCACTAGTATGAATTCCGATTGGCGGCAACTGAAAACTGATTATTCTGATTGCTTTTTTATTGAAATTCACTGACGTTCTTGTAAAAAGTAAAATCCTTTGTAAAAAGTGTACTTAGTCGTTATGGGTCAGACAGAAGCAGAACCACGTTCACATTCGACAAACAAAACAGAGTTAAAATGGGCCTGTTTTAATTAAATTGTGCCATTAACATAACAAAGCTTAGTAACGCCAACCTTAAAACCACAACTAAGGAGGTGCGGAGACAATTTGGACGTAGTGAACATGTTTACGAGATCGCAGCTCACAGATTGCTTTCTCAATAGAAGGAGCAACTACATGCAAAACGATCGACGAAAAGGTGACCAATTATTTAAGTTGCGTCCATGATGCTGTGATTGCTGTGTTACGGTAGTGTAGGTGAATATAAATTATAATAAATCATGGGACAACCTTATACAAAACGATCAATTCCCACTGTAAGCTTAACGAGGGTCGTGTTTTCGGTATCTACTAGACGAAGAAAATTACAACATTATTATACATATAATAGCTAACGGGTAAACGTTGTTTAGTAAACACAAAATACATAGAAAACCATAAAACATAACAATAAATGCACAAATAAATGCTTTTAACGAAATTTTAATCAACGTAATCCGACTTTGTAACCTAACAGATGGTTGATTGACGATGTTGTCTTGTTTTACAATTAATAATATTAGAGTCAATACTAGCGACTGGCTTACGTAAATTTCACCGATCAGGACTTATTTCCACAAAGCTGAAAATTTCCGTATTAAATACCGTTTCTTTCCAAACAGCATCAATGAAAGTTTCCACTTTAATTTTCAACTCTAAACCAATGTAGATTAGGTCTAATTTTCACTTATACCAGGAGAGCGCGATGTCATCAAGGAAAAGTCAGTGATGGAAGGAGACAGTGATAAAGATTATTTCTGTAAATACGACATTTTCATACATTCCCTAAAAACATTCGTTTTTTCCGATATTTTAACGCTACAAAAAATACACACGTTTAGTCGTAATGAAAATATTTACCAACCGGCCTAAAATAATGTCCTCTTCGAAGCAGTCTACAGGAGATAATCTATGTCTGTTACATAAGGCGGCCCACTCAGGAGCGTTCTGGGCACTATTTATATGCACTTTCCATTCCCGGCCGCCGTGACACATATTACTTACTCCAGTGAGTAAGGGTGGCTAAAGATATTTCTAGCGTAATCGGTATGCTGGACCTAGATCCTAGCTTTACTTTTATTCTGATAATGCATTTTTATATTGATTGAGTACTGATATTTCAAACAGTATCTGTCAAATAAATGTTAGCTCTATCCTTTTTTGACTGATGACCTGCGATACGGATGGTAATATTTTTAACTTACGGATATTTTTAACTAAGGATTGAAAAATCAGCCCTAAAAGTGTTACGAGGAAATTTCGTAATTTATGAGGCGTGTTTCAAATACGCTGGTGTGGAAAAACGTATGTTGTCTATAAATTTTTTATATGATTGTCGTAACAGACTGATATGGTGTTTCAATATGTGCCTCAAATATGAACCAAAATAATAATTAGTGAATTTTTAAATGATTACAAGTAGGTACTTACTCTACTGTTGATTATTTAATGCAAATTTAGCCGGTAACAGAATTTAACAGTTTCAACATCGAACTATACATAATAGCTTAATAAAGTATCACGCAGCAGGATGGTACAGGTGGATATATTTTTACCATCAATTAAATGCATGCGCAGATTAAAGCTTATCTCGCAATTTCTCATTATATTTTACCTGCAGTTAGTATTCACTTAAATTCGATTACTAACTTTTAAAAAATCGTTGATAAATCATTGGAACACATGATAATATCTGCCGTTATTTTGAATATAAATTATCTACTCAATAAATAAATTTAGTCAGTGACAGATGACTTTAGTCAAATTAACAATCGCCCAAAAATAATAAAACCAACAAAATATTATAATACAGCCGTTAATCATAGTGTGTTAAAAGATAGTGGTTATTTTGACACATTTAGTCCTATTAGTAGCAGGTCGTTGTTTACGAGTCACTGACGACGGCCTTCATTTCCCTTGACTGTAGTTCCATTGAGAAATGTCGAAATAGAGTCGTTGTTTTCTTTTAGAGTGGTAGAGAAACAGTTTATTTAAACAATAATTATATCGACCCATAAACGAAACAATAAAATCGCGCTCAAAATGGAAACTACAGATGTAGTGAGAAATTACTTGCCTTCGGAAACGTTCGTAAACACATGCTGTTTCAGGCAGTGTCACCGAGTCTGACTGAAGTAGCATGACAGCTATTACTGTCAGTCTCAGTGAGATAGACTGAAACAGCATGACGTTGACGAACGTTTCCGAAGGCAAGTCATTTCTCACTACATCTGTACTTATAGTACTTATTCTGCACGTTGCTGAACTGTCACTGGTGACATCGTTGTTAAAAACAACGGAAACCCAATAGTATACTTAATATTAAACCTTATTGTATTTTGAATAATGATCACATAATCAGTGAAAACGTAATTGATGGTAATTTCTAGGAGTTTGTATACCAAGTATGTCCGAGAGGGAAAAATAATGACTAGTCTTCTGTGTCAGCTTGAAATGGACACCAGCGGTATACCATTGAACTTTCGGAAAATTCATAGGTACTTTCTCTAACCCGTGGAGAGCCCACTGCACATAAAATTCATCAAGTTTATAATTGTTCGGAATCATAAAAATACCGAGAAAATAAGGAGTAGTTAGGAGCTGTTTACGATTCACTGGCGGCGAGACTGTGCCTTGTTTTCCTTAATCCTGATTCCAGTAAAGACAGAGGCGTTGTTGTCTTTAGCCAGTTTAATCATCCGCCCACGTTTGCGCCGGCGCATCTCGTGATTTCCATAGGCATGTAGAGGAAAAGCCATTAAAATTTTAAACGCCATCAGATCTTTAGTAAACATGCCTCTGCGCTTTTCCTTAAATCTATACAGATGTATGATGTTCTTACTAGAGTTATAAAATGGTGTACTTAATGCATCAAATATCTCTTTTTACCACGGAGTAAATGGAGATGGCAAGTAGGCGTTCCCGTGTCGCCGATACTATGATGCGGAGTTCATACTTCACGCGCACTTATGATTAGTACGTGATGGGCCGTGTCAGAAATTGAACGTTCGAATCGCGAATAAAAAATCGGTTATTAAATAAACAATGCCGTATTGTGCTGTACTGAGCTGCAGGAATAACAGCAACAAAAAAAATATTTCACATCGAGGTATTTCCTACCACCGGTAAGTATTATTTTGTATTTTAATTCAATAAATACAAAAACATGTTGCTTCGTCTATTATTTACGTACGTTTGTTATTCAAATTCAATTTTATTTCTCAGAGAATAGAGTTCATAATCTTTTGTTAAGATTGTATACATTTCTCTAGAACATTCGCTACTCTAAATGTCAAACAAGGTTCGCTACTCACAGGCTGTCCAAAGTCGATATTTATATCGATAATGTTTATGTTATGATATATCAGCGTTCGATATTTAATTTTTAATAGGGAATGTAATCAAGTAAAACTATACATTTTTACTGAGTATTAAGCGATAAATCGGATTTTAATACACTATTACTAACCGATGTGCATTCCATACCTACTTTACATACCTATATATTTTCTACATTTTCAGATTCCCAAAAGATGCTGAAATTAAAAATAAATAGATCGAAGCTACTGGACTAAAGCGACTGGTTTCCGCAAAATAGTACAAATTCAGTACTAAATAATGCAATATGAATTGATCGAATTCAGAACCTGGTTCTAAATTGTTTTATCGTTATGTACTTGTTGAAAAGTTAAACAAGAATAATTATTAAAAGTTTTATTTACCATCTGGTCCCCTGTTTTTTATTTGATTACTACTGCTATTTACTATTTATATTAATTGCTTCTACTATTTATATTGATTGTATATGCTGCTTGTAAGTACGGACGGGACGGTAATCGCTTACGATCAAGTGATACGTCTTCTCGTTTGCCTCCAATTACATAAAAAAGAGTTAACAGAACTACAAGTTACAAAGTAGTTCCACTTAAGCCTTTCCTGGTCTTCATCCTTAGTTCCACTTGTCCAAAATAGCAGTTTCCGCGAGAAAATGCTCCAGTTAGGTACTGAAGAAAACCCTCAAATCTCCATCAATGTGCCATTCAAATTTGAGGAGTTCCCTCAGTTCGTTATGTATTCCATCATTAGATCAGATTAAAAGGAAAGGAGAATGCAGTGGAGGTTTATTCTTAAAAATAAATGAAGAATATTTTCAAATTGGTTGACAGAACTGCGAATAATAGAGCACTTCCTCTTATGCCATCTCTGGTTTTCCACTACCAGGTCCACTTGTCCTAAATTGTGGCTTTCTCATGGAACTACTCAAGGTTCTTAAAAAAACACCGAAATCACCATACAAGTGCGTTTCGAAATTGAGGAGTTCCCTCAATTCCGCACGGATCCCATCATTAGATCAGAACCAAAATCCAATAGGACCACCTCGCGAGTATACACTTTTGAACAAAGGACACATTGACCGGCTAATCGCGTAATACACATACAAAAAAAAACTAACTAAGACGAATTGAGAACCTCTTTATGAAGTCGGTTGACAAAGTTTTACTTTATTATTATTTGCTAGTCAGTAGAAACCGTTAAAAAAACGAACAGCCAATCAAAATTTTCAAATTTCCCGCCTTTAACGCTAATGAAATATCAATACTATTTAAATATCGATAATGTATACGTATTGCCCTATGGAAAATAACAAAAAGTCGTAACAAGATTAGGATATACAGTCACTTACGACTTTTTGTGTTTTGGGGTTGTCCAGTCCATGTAGTCCTATTCTTATTTGTCGGCTACTCACAGGCGAGTAGAGATCTCGTATCACCAGTGTAACGTGACCTAGGATTCGTAATTATTTCTGCGTAATCGTAGATGTTAGATAAACTGGTTTTTTAGCCCATTACTCGCTCATTTTAATACAGTAGCGCCACCTTGTTTGGAGTAGCTGTATTACGTAGCTGTATTAGAAGACTTTGTGAGAGAAAGAAAAAGACGCAAGATGCGTAACTTGAACATTCTAATTTAGACCCTGACCAAAACAATATACAGATGAATTGCATTGTGGGAATGATAACTGGTTGTTACCTTATGGGTATGGAAAACTGCTACCAATCAAAAACATTTTGTAATTGTATGCATGTATCTACGTAAAATGGGATTGTGTGAGTTTGACGACACCGGTTTTCATACTAAAAAGCTAGCATTTCACATCCACTAGTTTATTAATTCGTGCTTTTTACCATCTTATTATTGTATAATGTACGTTCTATAACAGAGGTATATATGTACGTAATTATAATCAGACGAAGAAGATTTGTCTTTAGCATTAATGCATCACCTCTCAATCGATTGTCTAAACGATGCTAATACATTTTCAATTTTGATATTTCATTAAAATACCTTTTCCATCTTGGTCAAGTGAGTACCTACGGTATTCGTAATTTTCCGCCCAAGACGGAGTGAGATCTATTTATGCACCGAGCTGAAAGGTCGGGTTATGCGAATTGTGTCGCGCATAAGAATGGAATGTTTGCGTAGATGAGTTATAAACAATGCAGTATTCCGGGTACTTAGTTGCTTACATACAAACTGGATGTTACATATAACAATGCTTTTACTTTGTAATCTAAGATTGATATCAAGGGGAGTGGAACATGGCGGTTATGTACTTTTAGCAATTTAAGAGTGGACGCGCTGGGACTATCAAATAATTTCATTTACACAAATAAATTAGCTGTCCGTTCTCTTTAATGAGCAGATTTATTATATTTATTAATGTCTAAATTAGAAGTACATTTAGTTAAAGAAAACAAACAAATTATGATCCACGATGTTGAGATTTAATAATATCAACTTAGCGGATAGGAATATGATTCGTTATCGAACTTGTCGATAGCTTGAAGTTGCAGCAGGTATCTAACTAGCAGAAAAATATTAATGTTTGCTACTTTCCATGAACTCCATTGTCAAAGTATAGGCAGATATGTCATGCTTAAACTTATAGATGAAAATCTAAAATAATTCGATGCACCATGTTTTGCATCGTTAACGTTGTTTTGATACTGTCCGTGCATGAGTATAATGAAGGCATCACCTTGTTGTGTTGGAGATATTGTCCCGTCCGATGTTGTGAGAGACAGTATTCGACAGTTTATGGGTGGCAGTTAAATATACCCGTCTCGGTTTGTCGTCACAAATAGAATTTTGGCACTGACTGTCCGTGGTTGTGTAATTCACATATAAACCACTTGTTGAATTTAAACTGTCTACATATCGTTATAATAAA
This sequence comes from Thaumatotibia leucotreta, assembly GCA_025490895.1. Taxonomy (NCBI): domain Eukaryota; kingdom Metazoa; phylum Arthropoda; class Insecta; order Lepidoptera; family Tortricidae; genus Thaumatotibia; species Thaumatotibia leucotreta. The sequence goes on along the minus strand of JALPQI010000657.1, from coordinate 61,275 downwards.
TTTTATTATTACCTACTATTAATCATCAAATCATCACATTCAGTTAACAATTTAATTACGATGGAGAAATTTTAATATGAGTAGAAGCTATGAAGTTCCACTAACTGTAGTATTTCATAATGACCGAATACTATAACATAATGCTTGTGGCTGTTTATAGTGCATTTTCGTATATGAAATTATGTTTACATAGAAAATACAATTTGAGCTTTATCGACAACGTGGGCGGGTAATTAGTATACTCGTCCTCATTTTATATATGCACCTTGACCTCGTTGCTCTTTATGATGTTTCTATCTTCTATTATCCAGTTTTATACTGTTTTTAACACAGACTCGTAAAAATCGGTTTTACTTCCATGCCGTATGAACATTCAGATTTAAGAAACAATTAATGGCTTCATAGCAAAGCCACACCGTGCAGTCTACTGCTAGTCACGCCGGAGCTGAACATTGTTTCGTCTTCTTATCCTTCTTTCCGTCTTGTTCTTTTTGAAATTTTAATAACAACAGAACGGTAGGTGAGGCACTATTGGAGATTGCGGTATTTGCAAGTATAGCTATAAAACAAACCATTTGTTCCAGACTTCGTTTAAGTATTGGTCTTAAGTTTTATAATTAATTGAAAGTAAATAAGAGGAGCGGCCGAGTTACAACTGGTGGCCATGATTTACTGCCAACAACATATCCAATAATTCCATAAAATGCGAGCATAACACGAGCAGTTTGGCGTCCAAACATGTATTAGGTATTATGATAAACGAGGAGGTGTCGTCGCATGCGATTAGCACAGGTACGTCCGCCGCGTCGGCCATGCGAACCATATTACCGATATCTAACGACAGCATCTTGGACCCGTGTCAACACGCCTCTGACAAACCACTTTCAGTTTCTAAACCCGCTACATTACTAGTATGTGCCGAATCAACGTATACACCGTTAATTCATTAAATTTCTGGCGCGGCGTAAGAATATTAATCGCAAGAGTTCGCTGGCTCCTCAACATTTTATACCAAAGATAGTTTTGTATTTAGGGCAGCCTCTGTGACACCTATCAACTAAGTGGCATTTAGACATATTTCGGCCGCCTTTCAAAATAGTTCTGTGAAATCGTTGCTGTGACTTTAACATGAAACAAATTCTTCACTCTATTATGGCGACGGGAAAGAATTTGTTTATTCACTTGTAAAAAATGCAAGTAAAGTTTTGATAAATGTGTTCTTTCACGCTTTCTAAATATTGTATAAAACATACGTGTACTCAGTGCTACTTTTTACTTAGTTTATGAATTTTGACATAATCCTACTAATCTCAAGTCGTCGGCGGTTTTCAGTACATTACTCGCATACTCCGCTATAACTAGTGCACCTCTCACGTCACGTGAGTTAGTGGTGTCGTTAAGTGGTAGTTGATTCACTCAACTGTCAACAGAGTGACAAACGAACGTGTATACGAAACGAGATTGACGATAAATATAGTTTTATTGCGGAAAAACTACTTTAGACCAGCCCGATATACCAACTAGATAATAGCGCTAGCGTAGAGATGTGTTCAACTGCTAGCACGAGACAATCGGATTCTTCAAACGTTTTCGTTTATTGTTATCGTTTTATTTTAACAACACGGTCGGATACACGAGGGCGTTGCGCGGGGATTTCATAAGTCTGTTGAATTAATGTGATACTCTAGCGTGACATCCACGCAAGCATCCCCAACCCAAATGTATTCTAAAATAAAGAGTGCCTTGGACGACGACATTAGAAACTTTACGTAAACTTTCAGCGCGGCGTGGTTACAACAAACTGTCCTTGTCATGAACTAGTTAATTTTTTCACATATTGACTTCGGAGTGTGGTGCCTGATAATGCTAATTTCAATATAAAACGTACAATATTTTAGATAACTAAATCAGGGAGTTAGTGTTTATCCTTGGCGTACGTTTTAAGTTTTTGACGTCAATGTTTTAAATGCAAGAGGAGGCGCGCACGCGTTTCATGCATGATTCACTGCACTAGTTTCTAGTGAATTTATATTTTTTTATAGACTTTCATAGACTAATATTTGAAACGATTTATGTGCGTCTTTTGAACTTAAACTGGAGTCTTCTTAGTTTACTTTGAGTATAAGCTCAGTTTTCGTTGCATTCAATTAAATTTCCATAACCCAATTAAATCATGAAGGTAACAACTGTGTAAACAAAACTGATTGAATTAAAAAAAAATCGAAGCCAATTTTGCCGGAAACTTGCTGAATCCACATTCCACATGCGGGTATGAATCCTTCATCTTCAGCAGAAATATGGTGCTAAATATAGGTGTATTTTTACATTTTGGATAATAAATTTAAAAAGTCCCGGTTAGCAACTCCCGCGAAGCAGATAATCACAATAGTAAACATCCGCACAATACGTGCTTGCGTAAAGCATGCAGTTTCGAGGCATTTCTGCCATGTATCGGCAGTGTTTACGCTCTGCGACCCTGGACGACGGCAAAAATAACCTTTCTTATACAATATTCGCTGGCGAGCCGTTATAGAGCCGGCCGTGCAGTTAGGCAGTTCCGAGTGATTCGAGCCGCTCGTTGAAAAACATCTTTACTACAACATTGCAAAAAAACATTCAATTGTGTGCCTTATTGTCATTAGATAAGGGAAACAGGTTGACAGGAAGAAAATCCTTAGCAACGCTCAACGCTGTGTTAAGGTGCGTTCAAACTAAAAGAGCATTCGCTGTTCTAACCTCCCACTCTACGAAATTCGATCGGTACACAAAACGTGATTTGTTCATTTCGTAGAACGGGCGCTAGAACAGCGAATGCTCTTTTGGTTTAAACGCACCTTTACTGGCATAACTGTTAGGAGGCATGACAGTCTTACTCGAAAGTCGAGTCATAAATAAATAAATATCTTGGGACCATGATATCTTATTGGGTCGATTGCAAAAAAAATGTACATGTACATAGTTAAAAGCCTTTAATGAAAACATAATTTAACGTCATAATTTCTGTGTTACGAAGTTAAATATTGTTGCTTTTGAGAGTGAAAAAGGGCAACAAATTCATTTTTTCTGTGAGCAATCCATAAAAGGAATTTACATTTTATTAAATTTGCCACCTTTTCTACTGCCAATGGTTGTTGGACAGAGTAGATTTACAATACAGTTTGTATTACTAGGTAAGTTTCGTAACATATTTGACGCAATTGTGACTTTTGTTTTGTTTAACGCCTTATCTATGTAATTTTTTTGCAGTCGACCCTATTGTTATAATTATGCCCATGAAAATCATCAGTATTGAAGGAAGAGACGTAAAAGTATTTTTTTTTGTTTCTGAAATTTCGGCAAACTTATCTTCGTTGTGTCTTGTCTTATCTCGGGTGTAACCGCCTCCGTCATAGTCTTTAGCCTTTCTGATATCGATTTATTAAAACAAAGTGATCTAGTCTAGGAAAGAAGTAATTTCCTAGACTAGATCACTAGATTATTCTTTCCATTTCATACCTGCAATATAGTTGAAGAAAATACTTAAATAAAATCAAATATACCATTTATATGACATGTTTAGGCATTTGACGTCAGGCGCTATTCTGATATTCTTTTAATATACAAGTTTTCTTGTACGTGTGGGTATACTATGTAGTAACGACGTCGAAGACAACTCTTCTTATGTTCCGCGTTACGTTTTTTGCATTTTATTAGGACGTAGGCGTTATACTGATAATACGTAACGATTTAGTCTAGGCATGGACAAGGTTACTAACATGTGGATCACTTAGATCCTACTTAAATTGACATACATGAAAACCCTCAGACAATGTAGGGTTCCGTACCCAAAATGTCAAAAACGGAACCTTTATGTGTAGTTCCGTACCTGTCAGTTTTTCAGGTCAGCGATTTTCCTTGGAAACTATGAAACTTACGTAGTAGTACCCACATATAAGTAGAGAAAGAGAAATATTATTTGACCGACTCTTATCTCACTTACGACCTTTTGTTTTGCGTTATTAACAATAGAAAAGTGCTCGACTGCTGATTGTCTAGTAAGTGTTAACGCAAAACAAAAGGTCGTAAGTAAGATAACAGTCGGTCCAATTATATTTCTCGAATTATGAAAGTTGGAACTTGGTTACAGACATTAAAGTAAGTGCCATTTTAAAACAAAGTAATGTAAACAAACCTGCAAACTTGCATTGTTTCATAATCACGCACTTTCAAAACACAATCTTGGTCTTATCACCGACTTAAAACCTTAAACTTTGAGTTCACATACATTTAAAAAAAATAATTACAAAAGTGTTTCGCGATACGTGACAACAAATGCTATTTAAATGATATTTGTTTACATTTTTTCGTTTTCAACTGGCGCTGGCTTTAGTTACTAAGGTCGTTAAAATAAATAAAAGAAATATATTTCGGTGAAGTACAAAAGAATAGCTTGAAAATACCAAAAAATTTAACATTTTGTTTCTCCAATGATTGTCTGCATGCCTCAAAAATAAAACGGAGGAATCTTTCTAACGGTTCACACTGAGACATTTGTTTCCATGCTCGAAATATCTTCATCATCATCATCATCATCAGCCAATTGACGTCCACTGCTGGACATAGGCCTCCCCCAGAGAGTTCCACAAAGATCGGTCGTGAGCTGTCCGCATCCATTGGACACCCGCAACCTTTACCAGGTCGTCGCTCCATCTTGTGGGGGGCCTTCCCACGCTGCGCCGTCCAGTGCGTGGTCGCCACTCGAGAACACGCCGACCCCACCGGTCATCGGTCCTCCGGGCAATATGGCCAGCCCACTGCCACTTCAACCTGGCGATTCTTCGGGCTACGTCAGTCACTTTCGTTCTTCTGCGGATCTCGTCATTCCTGATGCGATCTCGCAGAGAAACCCCGAGCATTGCCCTCTCCATCGCTCGTTGAGTGACTCTGAGCCTCCTAATGAGTCCCATAGTGAACGACCACGTTTCAGATCCGTAAGTAATCACTGGCAACACACACTGGTCGAAGACTTTCGACTTGAGACACTGCGGTATATTGGACGAGAAGATATTGCGTAGTCTCCCAAACGCCGCCCAACCCAGTCTGATTCGACGATTGATCTCCTTCTCGAAGTTGGACTTACCCAGCTGGACTGTTTGTCCCAGGTATACATATTCGTCAACAACTTCGAGTGTAGAGTTTCTAACTTTCACTGGAGTTGGTATCACATGGACGTTCGACATGATCTTCGTTTTGTCCATGTTCATCTTAAGACCAACATCTTCAGAGACTCTACTGAGATCATCGAGCATAGTACTTAAGTCCTCCATGGTCTCAGCCATGACCACTATATCGTCGGCAAACCGAAGGTGAGTGATGTACTCGCCATTGATGTTAATGCCAAATCCCCTCCAGTCCAGAACCTTGAAAACATCTTCCAGTGCAGCGGTGAACAATTTAGGAGAGATAACATCTCCTTGTCTTACTCCTCGCTGCAATGGAATCGGTTTCGAGCTCCGGTCCTGGAGGCGAACTGACATATTGGCGTTTTCGTACAGGCACTTCAACACTTCGATGTACCGGTAGTCTACTTGGCACCGCTGGAGAGACTGTAGTACAGCCCACGTCTCGATCGAATCAAAGGCCTTTTCGTAGTCCACAAACGCTAAGCAGAGGGGCAAGTTATACTCTTCGGTCTTCTGTATAACTTGACGGAGCGTGTGTATGTGGTCTACGGTGCTGAAGCCTTTTCTGAATCCGGCTTGTTCCGGAGGCTGGAAGTCGTCGAGCCTGCGTGTGAGACGGTTTGTGATGACTCTCGAAAACAACTTATAGACATGGCTCAGAAGCGTGATGGGTCTGTAATTCTTTAACAGGGTGTTGTCACCCTTTTTGAAGAACAACACCACCACACCTCCGTTCCATGCCTTTGGCGTTTTGCCTCTAAAGATGGCGGAATTAAACAGCTTTTGAAGGGCCCTAAGGACTGGTTTCCCACCCGCCTTCAGGAGTTCGGCTGTTATTCCGTCATCGCCTGGTGCCTTATTGTTTTTGAGTTGTTTGAGAGCCATCCTAATCTCGTACAGGCTGACGTCCGGTATATCTTCGGTATGGTGTCGAGTCAATTTAGCTCGTGGGTCGTTAGCTAAATTGGAGATGGGTCTTCGTGTTGATGTGTACAGCTGTCGCTGTAAAAGCTCTCTATCTCACTCAAAAGCTCAGGTTTGGATGAAACGATCCTACCGTCCCCAGTCTTCAGCTTCGCAAGCCAGCTCTGACCAATAGACAAATCTCTAGCAAAAACTTTAGAGCCTTTGTTCCGGTCAATAGCCTCTTTAATACGGTTGGTATTAAATTGGCGTATGTCGCGGGTGATCGACTTGGAGATTTGTCTATTGAGCCGGCGATATGATGCGGCATCTTCTGGGGATTGTAGAACCATTTCACTCCTTTCCTTCATGAGCTTTAGAGTTGGATCAGAGAGCCTCTTATTGCCTTTCTTCCGCTGGGTCTTAAAGAACTTTGACCCAGTGGAATAGACAGCCGCCACAAACCCGTCGTTATACTCATCCACATCCACGTCGCTGGGTAGGCAATCGAAACGATTTTGCAGTTCGAGCTGGAAGCTCTCGGGGTTTTGGAGTTGGATCGGTGCTGGTCGGAGCGTAGACTTTATCAATCGAGATCGCTCTAGCTTGACGCTTATATTTAATATGCCCCTTACAAGGCGGTGATCGCTTCCGGTTTTAACCGCGTTGATCACAGAGACATCATTAAATATATGCTTCTTAGTCGACATGATAAAGTCAATCTCGTTTTTGGTTGCACCATCTGGGCTCATCCAGGTCCACTTCCTGTGTTCTCGCTTCTTGAAGAAGGAGTTCATCATGTAGAGTCCCTCCTTCTCCATAAAACTGGCCAGTAAGTGACCCCGGTGATTACGAGACCCAACCCCAAATTGCCCCACTCTCAGCTCATCATCGTTTCGCTTGCCCAATTTCGCGTTAAGGTTCCCCATAACGATGGTGAAGTAGGTTTCAGGACTGTGCATGGCTTTTGATATGTCCTCATACACAGCTTCTACCTCTTCGTCGGAGTGTGAAGAAGTCGGAGCGTAGACCTGTATGACCTTCAACGAATACCGCTTGGATACTCTGAGTATAAGGTACGCCACCCTAGTCGACACACTCTCGATCTTCACCACGTTGCTCACGAGGGACTTGTGGACGAGGAACCCGACACCTCCCTGGGACTGTTGGTCGCCCTCCCGGAAATAGAGCAGGTTACCGGACTTGAGGGTTATCGTGTCCTCGCCCTCTCTTCGGACTTCCGATAGCCCAATAACGTCCCATCGTAACCCGCTCAGGTCTTCCTCGAGCTCAGCCAATCTCTCGTCTGTCCGCAGTGTGCGCGTGTTAAGTGTTGCCAGGGCCAAAGGTTGTCGGTGGTGGTAGCCGGATCTTCGCCGGAGATTCTTCGCACCCCTGACTCCGCTAGTGCCCTGACCGCTACCAAAGCCAGAGCACCGGGAGTCGCCGGAACCTCGGGGCCATTTTTTGTGTGTGCTTGTCATAGGGGGTAAATGCCATAATCGCCACGCTTGGCAGGCGGGTTGGCGATCGCAGTTTAGTACACCGCATTACAGGGATGCTGCTGCCCATCCACCGGTGGTTTTGGACGTAGTTTAACGACATACCCGGGTCGAAATATCTTATTCTGTTGAAATAACAGACGAAGGTTGAGTAGCATTGGATAGACTATACAAAAAAGTAGAACATTACTAATGTTTGTCCCGCAGCTGATGTCACGTCGGTAATAATCCTCGTTTTGGCAAACTCCCGCGCTGATCGTCACGGCGAGTCCATAACTCATGCTTGAGGATAATTTGCGTGGAAATAGATAGACGCCGAATTGTTGCCAATCCCTCCATGTTCCTATAGTGGTATAATGTGTGTATGATATGCACCGATTGACTTTATCACCTGGAACGACTTGTTTCATTCAGACGTGGTGGAGCAATAAAAGCTGTTGGGAGAGGATAATGGACTAGTCGGAATTTTGTTCTTCCAAGCATTATTCAATTTAATTATATAGCATCTATAACACTAACCTTGAAACTAATTTGAAATAGTTAAATTATAGTTTGTGATGGGTGGGATTTGACGAGTAGGTATCTCTAACTATCAACCAAATTATGTTGCTATCTGAGTAACATTTACACATATAAGTACTATGTTTGACTAGTGAAAACATAATAAAGTTACAGTAAATAGTGTAAATACTACTAGTACAACAGTTAACAGTTTTCGTTTAATCTTCTTAAATAACTTCGCTAATAATGATACATCCAAAGATTATAAGTGATCATAATACCTATCTATTCTAATAATACCCATTTATATATTTAGATATATTATTCAAATAAGTCTGCATCCCACGTTAGAAAAACAAATGTGTCACTTCATTAAATCTGTTGAATTTATTTTTGGACTTTGGATGCATAAACTCTTTCTCATAGCAATTACACCTGTTAATGAATCGTAATCCTTATTGTTCTAATTATAGATGGTATATTGTAATGTAAATAATGTATTTGCATTGTATTTGTACATGCCCAATACTTTCGTGCCCAACGCTGGCCCAATAGCTGTTGGGAACATCTCATACACCCTTGAATTTTTTCGTATCTATGCAGGTTTCCTCACGATGTTTTCAGCACTCGTGAATGTCAAAGGATATTTCGTGCATAAGTTTTTTGAAAAACTCATTGGTACGAGCCGGGGACGGGGATTGAACCCACGACCTGGGTTTTACCGCTCGACCACAAATAATGTATTAATGTATTGCCTACATATTCTTAAATTTTATTTATAGCTATTTGAACAAGTTTCCAACCATGGAGGCCGTAATAACTTTTAGGCTTGCCAGCGTTAAAATCCGATTCGCTACCCTGCGGACGGGACTGGATTTAAAGGCTCAAGTGTTTTCTTAGATAACACATTACGTAGTTGCTGCATTTATTATTAATGTCTACAAAGAGAGTTCCTGTGGTATGGGAGCATGGTGGGAGGGGTCAGAAATGATTTGACATGACTTATCTTCTCGCTCTACAATACTCTACATATGATATAAACACCCCCCTCCCAGCTCGCTCCAATATCGCAAGAGCAGACTCAATTGATCGCTAGGCCTGTAACTACAGTCCAATTTCTGTAAGGAGATAAACTATATAAACTCTTCACCGAAGATCTACCATAATTAGTATAAATATACGGGATAAGCGACTCGACATCCTATTAATATGACTCGATTTGAAGGCGCTAGGCGCCAGGTAAATTGCGTTATTCGCAATTAATTGAAATCACTATGAAACGATGCGCATAAATTATAATTTATGAAATATGCAATACAGCTGCAGGGTACTCGAGGCACTCTAGACAAGTTAATTCTGTACGAGTGAGTCAGGCGAAGAGGCCAGCTTGCGTAATATTACGCCCATTCATGGCGTAGCGTCGCCAAAACGTGAATATTGGCCGTGCCAAGCACCGCGCGCTGCGTCTGCTGCACTTAGGGTGTCCACTTTCTGATGAAAGGTGAATAAAGAATTCGAGACACTAGCAACCCTCGGGTTTTCATAATTTTAAATATAAAAAATTATTCTCTAATTTCGGTAACCTACAAGGTTTTTAATTTGTATATTCCCTAAAGAGGTATTCATAGTATTAATTGAATATCAATATAATCGATCAAGATATTATACCAAATGGTACAGACTTGGAGTAGAAAACAATATAGGGTTGCTAAAGTAGGTACATGGAACATTTCTTGATTGATCTTTTGATCTCTCTGTGTGTCAACGCGTAAGTTGAGATTTACATTTCCTTAAAGTAGAAAGAAAACGTGTTCTAAATCTGAAATGTGCAACAGATGATGAGAAAATGGTGAATTGCTTCAACCCACTGTTTGGAACCAAAGAAAATATGCTCACAAAATTTTGCAGAAGAATAAGGAATAAACACGAACAAGTTGAATATTTTTTCTGGGGTGAACAGTGGCCTATACGACAAAACTTTACAAGCGTACATTTCTACAAAATTGTAGAAATTCCTATACAAAAAGTTGTCAATTTTGTAGAATTGTACGCTTGTAAAGTTTTGTGGTATAGGGGCCTGGACTGATAAAATAGGTAATTCAACAAAAGATCTGCTTAGTAATTGAGCGAGTCAACTTTTTTCTGTCTGTTATTGCCATGGTTACGGTCGCCTGAGTCACGCTGGTTTTATACAAAATTATGCTACTTTAATTAGGCAAACATGGCAATAACAGACAGAAAAAAGTTGTTCACCCAATTACTTAGGCTTACAATATGATACTACAATATGACCTTTTAGTATTGATAGGTATGTATAAGGTATGATATGGTCATCCTGTGAATTATTCGCGGATATATTTATATTATTGTGTCAGTCCTCGTGCGCCGGAAATGCCGGGTTTGTTTAGCTTGCACATTTATTTCTGTCTGGGCGGTGTCATCTGGGGGCGTCATCCTCTGCCTCCCCGAATGTTGGGTGCGCTTGGCGCTTGCTGACCGTTTCGCAACCAGCGCGACGCCCGACGCCGATGGAAATACGGGGCACGGGGGTTTGCGAAACCGGTTAGTAGTTTATCGGCATGCCGATGCCCAGTACCTACATTGTAGGGGCATCATTTCAGGTGGGGTTTATTGGTTGTCATAGTAATTTACAAAGCCCATTGCCTTGCAACAGGTACGCTATATATCGTACGAATTGTTTGTTATCTTATCTAGTATTGTTATATATTTAATATGCAAAATAAAGACAAAATAACTGTTCTCAAATTGGAGAGGCCGAGTTGGCATTGCTTAGTTTTCCTTAATTATTTATTAAGCAAATTTTAAGCCAGAATGCGTTCCGTAGGTATTCGAAGTTTCGTCTAAGGTATACAATTCATGACGTTGTGTTCCGAGGTACTAGGATCAAAATCGTTGACATAATATAGTCTCGACCGTGCAGTGTTTAAGTTCACAGTGCCCTTCTTGGCGTGACGTGAGAAAACGTCAGTTTTCCACCTCATTAGTCTATCTCTATTCTGTGCGTAAATCTTTAGCTGCGATCTATCATTGAAATTCTGTCGACAAACACGTGCAAAATGTGACTTTGGGTTATTTGTGGAATTGTTTAGGGCAAAGTGTCATGACCAGAGACCGAACTAATTGCGAGCAAAGTATGTTGTGTAATTTCTTATTCACATCACAATTCGGTAGGTATTTACTAGATATACAAACCGTTTAAAAAAATAATATTTTATTCCATCTGTTCCGATCATCATCCGATGTCACCTTCTCTTCCAATTACACGACGACATGGAATTGTGCATACTTATTTTGGACGCAATGATATGGCTATGGTATCTATATTAAACAGAAACTGAATAAATAAGAGGCTTGCTTATTTCATCTGGTGTATTACAATGTACACAAAGGTAAATGGAGCTTCTTAATTCGTAGCTACATCAAAACGACTCGTTTAAATAACAGTAATGCACACACCTGTCTAGCGTGCACGTCCAAAATCAACAAGGTATTACGCTCGGGTACACTGTAATAAAATAGTTTTCTCAAACATGCAATGAAATGTTGTAGTTACGTGCCTAAAAAGCGGCCGGGAAGTACCTCGTTGCCGGCCTAGGCCGGCAAGTGCCTCTTTTTTAATTTTCATTTGACATAGGGTTGTGACCTGGCATCTTGGCTTTTAGCCAATAATTATCTGTAAGTAATATTAGTATTAAAAAAAAATATTGGCTAATTTTTGCAGTTATAATTAGGTATTTAAATTATATAATTTAAAATATGTATAATAACTACTCAAAATAATGTTTAAAAAGCAGTATTATACGGTGTGATCCGTCGGCCCCGATCACCACATGCGATTAATTGGACCCAACAGACCACATCGTCTAATAACGCTTTTTAAAACTACAAATTTGCACCTTTCAAACATGTCAAAATTAAAAAAAATGAGGCGTCGATGTCGTATTTGTATTTTTTTAAGGCAGTAGCTTAGTGCTTTCGCCTGTCCACAAGGACTAAAAATATTAAAAAAAAGTATTTGACTTTTGTTGTGTTTCAAAGACTTAGTTATGTAGTTGACATATAATTTCTTAGAATGAAGATATTTTTTTGTTTCATTTCATTGCATGTTTGAGAAAAACATTATACATACCTCGGCCATGAAGTGACGGGTTGCCGTCCGAATACTATCCGGCCTCGCTTCGCTCGGCCGTCTACATATATTCGGCCGGCAACCAGTCACTTCGCGGCCTCGGTAGTAATGTACTATTAATGTGCGATATACGTGTAACTTGTGACGTGTTTTGGATTAATAGCTACTTGCTCCTCATATTCATGTGGGTTAGGTTAGCGGTGCACAAATAAATAGAAGATAGGAAATTTGCAATTATTGAAATTATATTGGTATGGAGAGTTCGATTTAGAAACATTACTTTCGACGTCTTAATTTACTCTCTAACCCCTTTATTCATAAACGTCTAACTTAGCAAGCCGCTAAATGTTGTTTGTCCCTTTCGTTCTTATCAGTATGTCTATCATACCGAAAGGGACGAGCAGTACTTACCGGCTTGCTAAACTAATGCTGGGTTTACACGGGCTTAGTACTTGTCATTAGTGTAGGTGGTTAGAGACTTATATGTACAGTGACAAGTGGCAAGGAACCGTCTACACATTGGTATTAGTAAATGGTATTCGTTTATAAGATCTCGCCATGGATTATCGCCGCCGACTAGTGTTAAAAAATGTTTTTAGGCATTACTCTAATATTATTTTCCACTTTTTGATATACCGATTCTCTGGCTTGTTTTTGTTTATATACCGCTGATTTCTGGTTCCATAAACACTCAAATGATTTGAACACCTGAATAAACTTAATTGTAGTTTCTGAATTCCATCTTTCCGACGCCGTAATTATATTTTCCTGTGAATTTGACTCGGAAAACAAAGTAAACAGAACACTTCGATTGCTTTAAGTACCTAATCACTAATCAGAATGCACTTGTCATTAAATGTTTACACTACTCGACAAGTGACAAGTATTAGTAGATTTTTAGTTGGGGGTAGGTGCTTGTCGCTTAGTAAATAGGATCGGCTTCTAATCACTTGCACTTGCAGTTATACTAATACTAAGCACTTATACAACATGTTTACACACAGTTCACAAGTGTAAGTGACAAGTACTAAGCATTAGCTACTAAGCCCGTGTAAACCCAGCTTAAGAGACGTTTATGAATAAGAGGGTAAGCCTTTGCAACAATTAACTCATTCAAACCAAACATAATATGTCTATCTATTGGCTCAAAACAACCCTTTTAAATTCTATGTCGTATAGTGCATTGTTCTATTTGTTAGCATAGATGCTTGCTTTAGAAAACTACATAACTCTACAAAAGTCAGTGTAAAATGGGAATTGACGTGTAATCATCGGCATCTTCATCTTATCGGCGATAAACTTGTAAAGGAAATATGTCAGAGCTCAAGCCAACCTGGGCTAGTAGATTAGTCACATGTTAGACTAGTTCGACAAAATGCCAACTTGGGTCGCGAAATGTACATTAATTTAGTTAGGCTGGCTATTGCGTTCCTTGGTACATCGCCAGAATGGCCGATCCTTTTGGCTTGTCGATACGCTGATCGCGGTGCGCCGTCGCCTCGTCGAAAATAATTGTCAGTTCAGAGATTAACGAACTTCAGCCGCCTGACCTATAAAGCGATCATACAGGTAAATCGTACGCGACAATGTAATTTGCACGGCAAGCATTGTTAGTTATTACCCATTTCACACAAACATACACAACATCATCAGCCTATATCAGTCCTTTGCTGGACGTACGTCTCTTTTGTTATAAGCGTTTGCCCGCATTAGGAGGCAAATGCCCGTAATCACCAATTCACTACGGTGGGCAAGCGGATTGGCATTCGCAGTAGTATGTCTGCTATGATAACGCTGCTGGTGCTGCCCATCATCAGTCTTATATGAAAGGCTAGTCAGTGAAACTTAAGCTACTGACAATAAATTCTTACTGCCGTCACCAAGCGGCGGCGTACTACTATACCCATACCCATTTGCGCTATTGTAATAGGATTACATATGCTTATCACATGGAGCAAGGACTTTCATGCTGCTATTGGTTGACATAAATCAAGGTGAATACTCTAGATGCCAATTGAAAATCACGGATTACAAATTATAGTACCTACCTAACTTAGAACAGGTTAAGATCATATACAATTATGACGCATAGGATTCATAGTTTCATGACATCTGCTGCTTGCTTATTACTTTTCTTGAAAGTACTTTATTGAGTCTGTTACAACAAACATTTATCATGTACTTTACATTTAGATATAAGATTTGGTAATAATCTTAAGCGTTGTTTTTAAAGTTCTACAATTAGCAGCATGTTTTTCGGTTTAGTAAGCGCGTTAAAATATCTTTAGGGCTCATTTGCGCAGACAACCGCGATGCGCGTGGGCAGCCGGTGCCGGCGCTAGTCCTGCTTGTTTACCGCGCATTGTCTATTTGTGTCGGTCAGTTGACAATTGTATAGGCGTTGCGTCTGCGGGACAGGAAATCGATAATCATTGCTGTCAAGGATTATGAAAGTAAACATAACTTTATAATATTAATAGGTTAGGTACGACTTTCGGAAGATGGCCGCTTAATATTTCGTCGTTGAAATTGCCAATACTCACATGTGCAAATTGAGAAATTGACAAAAGGAGACCGTAAACATATGTATGTACCCTGAATGAATTTTGCAGTTCCTGAAATAGCGTACATACCGTAATTTGCAATCGCAGCTCTATTGTAACGTAACATTTTGTCAATTTCTCACTCAACGATATGATTCAAGATTACCAAAACGGGTACTGATTTTATTTTAATTTAATCCATTATCAACTTTTTTACCCTAACGAGGTCTTACGAGGTTCAGCTCCTGAAAATATCGATGACACAACATACCTCAACAAATTAAAAGTCAAAATCACACAAGTTCACTTTTTAATCTTCATACTGATTTGTGAACTGTGCGTATAGGAAAACTACTAAACCTACACAGACTTCGAATTAATATTATAGAAAAATTAAATAAATAAATAATAATGTAGTGGCCTTCCGACAACCTCGAAATTATATTTTCAATAAAAAAATAGGTACCTTAATGATATTGACATATTACTACAAAAAATTACCAAAACAATTATTTATATTAATATTTATCTTTAATCACGTAAACAGGGTATTTTTTGTGCGAAAACCACATTTGACTGCCATGCTAGTAATTTTATGTCAGCTGCATGCGGAACAGTGCCTAATATGAAAAGATGATGGATAGGTTAGGGGTACTTCATTATATTAAGTGTCTTAAGTGATGTCTTGTGATGGAGCCTCCCCAGTTAAATCCCTTAATCTCTTAAACTTACATAACAAAGACAACATATTTTTTTGATTGGTCGTATTTTATGATATAAATTATTACGATAATAATCATGCTAGGTTCAAGTTATTGTATGATAAGCTCCGGGTCTGCTTTGTATTTATGTTATTTGTTTTATATTTGCAGGTAATTAACCTTCACGTTCCTCTTTTCTGACCGGCTAAATGTTTGGCAAATCCGCAATAATTCCGGTAAGTCTGGGACAAACACTAATTAGTTACGCTCGAAATAAGACAACACGAGCACAACAATAGATGCTAAATAAACAGCATATTAGTTCATCTTGTATTTCTTTATTGAGGTGCTTTCGTGAAGGATCATAGAGCAGCGGAAAGTGAAGGCATATCGCAGCAAAGTACGCCCATACTTTTTACGTACCTTTACTTTCCGAACAAACTCTATTATTAATTAGCTGTATGACTTTCGTTAGGGAATCAGGGGCTTTGTTGATGTCATCGAAGCGTCGATACGGGGACGGGGAATCTATCACTTTGAAACTCAATAATCATTGTAAGTACCTTCCTTTGCGAGTTTTGCGACGTATGTACATTTTAGGTATAAATGTAAATGTTATACATCTATGTGCTACCTACTGCATGAGAGATACGTATTGAATAATGACTGATATTATGTTTATTAATAACCGATATATCGAACATATTAACAGCTATTAGAATGTCAATAATATTATACATTATTAGTTCAACCGCGAATAGTGTTTTACTGTAGTTACAGTCAGGGGCATAAATATGAGCACACTTTTTACCCATGTGCGGAGCATAGGCCTAAAATTGTATATATATAGGTATATGTCTATATTTATGCCTTTGACTATAGGTACCATTTCTTAAAGAGGCGCGAATATTAGAAAATGAAGAAATCCACTAAAACAGTTGGTAGAGATTTTTTCGTTTCTGCTTAATTTTGCAGCACGCACGTTCACAAAATGTGGAGCATTTAGATTTATCTAGTCAGTAAGAGCATTGGGCGCTCGCCCACGTCTGCATTGCAAGCGTACAATTAAATGATCAATTACTTCCTTTCACACTTAAGTATATAGTCTTAGGTATTGGTTTTGTACCTAATGGAAGTTGCTGAATTAAAAAAAAAATACTTTAATTTTATATTGAGTTGAGAGTGTTATGACAGCGAACGACGAAACTTACATTATATGAACTGGGGTTGCAACAGAGTGGATATTTAATATAGGTGGTGTGCTGCGAATGGTTAAACCTGGATTAGAAAGTATAAACAAATCCAGCTACATGACTGGTTCTGTGACATCGCTTCCATAAACGGTCAAACAAGCAATAATAAGTTCTCGGAGTACCTTGTGGCGATACCTCTGACCCATATTAGCCCCAATTGTGTTTGTCTTGGACGGTAGACTAGAGTCGCAAGAGTGGAACTGTGGATGTGGAACCCATGACCATGTATCCGTATTGTTTGTTCGGGGATGGGCACAACCTTCTATCAATCCACTGATTTAATAATTGTAAATATGGCTACGAAACAGAAACAAAGGCTACATTATTCGCTTAGGAAATACACAATCGTGTGAGTACTTATGTCACTTGCTTAAATATTGACAACCTGTCGCTTTTTGTGACTGTCTATGATATGGGAAGCAAGAAATTAGCATCAGCGGTGTCGGCACGTGTGTGGCCGACTGGCCGGCAAACGAAAATAACGATCAGTTTCGTAAATATTTCAATTATCTGGTCTTTCCTCGATCCGATGATACTGGGTATCATCGGATCGAGGAAAGACCAGACATACCTTACCAGACCTACCTGACCAGACATACCAGACATACCTTATGTACAATAATTCCCATAAATAAATGTTGATTGCGGTTGACCTAACGGTATCGATTTAATGTGGTTTCTCAGGTTTAACTTGCGTATTAAATATAACTATTTCATTTGTCTATTTTAGTAAAAAAAATAAATCATCTCTTAAGCTAAGTTTGCTTTTCTATATTTGGAAAAAATCCATCCTCTATTTTCATCGGTCATATATTTTCACGTGGTGCGCAAAACACCTACGATTAAATTTTGTGTAAGAATTTTGGCGTATTTTGTGGTGACTTGTTTTTCGCGTCACAGAAATAGACTCGTCCACTACTCCGCTAAATAATAAGAAATAACTCGGGATTGGCCGTGTACGAAATGACCATCCTCATCAATCAGCTGCTTGGAGCGAGTCCAAGATTTTTTCCACGTTTAGTTTTCGTAGTTTGTTCAATTATTCGGCTAACTCTTGCTTGGAGCTCTCGTCATTTCGTCGCATATTACGCATGCGTCATTTGTTGCAGCCGCTTAAAGATTAGTTCGTAAATATGATTTTTATTATACCTAATGCAGACTGGGCTGTTATTGTTATCACAAAATTTTAGTGAGTTTTCATGTACTTCGTTTATGACCGTTTTAAGTTTACTAGCGTAACTCATCGTCGTTAATAAACAAACCGGCTCCGCCCAGTGGATTAGTAACCTGTGACTATTGCGAGTTATTTCTGACATTGTTGACGGACGCTAATGGTATTTCTGTACTTTCGTTGTCGTGAAAAGTTCTCAGTGAGTCTCGAATGAAGTGTTCACGACACCTTTACGCAATTCCTGTCTCACACCCTAGCGGTTGCCAACAGCTACGTCACGCGACGCGTCGCCATTCTCCCGTCGGAGGAAAATGTTCTTGTTCTCATTCTACTTTCAGACCTTTTTTCTGTCAGACGTATTGTACTTACTACCTTACTAAAATATAGCTCGAGCTTCGACAGGTATATGGTGACCTAGTTAATTAGTAAAAATCCATGGCACTGGCTATTGTTTCGACAATAATAGATCAATAGTGATGATTGATTTATAATGGGTTCTTTGAGTTCTTCTCCTGTAGGAGCATGTTTTGAGTGTTTCAAATGAGCATACACCTATACTATTTCCTTGATTAAAATATAAAGGGGTCATCTTTTCCAGGATGTCAATCTTGTTTTCATTTTATTTATTCTTGATCTGAGACATAAACTAAAAGGAAGTGACAGTTACTAGGGTGTCCGGACAAGCGCATGAAAAGTTGGTTTCCGGAATAGTAAATAGTTTAAGTTATTATCACTATCAACGGATGATGATAAAAGCATGACGCGATGCCTATGCTCGCGTCGCGCTCAAAGGAAATCCCATAATCCTTCCTTTTTTGGGGCAATGATCTATTTAAAGTGGACATGTAAATCAGTTGAGACATCTCGAAATTTTCTTCCTAGTCGATTGAAGCGGCCGTTGAACTTTTGCTCCTTATTTAGATTATAGAGTGGAGACGACGACCGATCGCACTCGGGCGTTACTGCGCAAAATGAGGAGATTGCTTCCGCAATATGCTTCAATGATGTGTTTCCAATGCAACATCCAATCTTTCAAAGCACGGCAGCTTTCATCAAGTTTACATTAAACTTTGACGATTTATAGACGATCGTTTGGAGCAATTACTGATAGTTTTCTCATTTTTATGGTTCAATGTTTGATTGTTATGATTTCAAAAGTGGGTATGTAGAACGAAAATGCAATAAAACGAGAAAGACCGACAGCTATCGACTCGGCGCACACGTCGCGAAAGTCGCACCGCAGTCCCTCGCCAGCCGTCGTTTAATGCACAACAGAAATAGACCACGGAAGCGTCCGAACGACCCGTTTGGTATTTGTTCAACCGTTGACCTAAAACAGAGCTCGTTTTGCTCGTCTGTTATTCGCGTGGTCGACTAGTTGCGTCCAGTGCAGAGCTGGCCAAGTGCTAGTTTTTCAGTCTGTACCTATTTATATTTGATCCATTTATGATTTATCTGCGGAATGAGTGTAGCTTACTTAGTAGTAGTTAACGTTATTTAGAAAAGTCCGATGAAAACGACCGTGAAATCGTCATGCGGCGCGCTTGCCAGCGCGCGGACCCCGGCACGTGGAACATGACGGATGAATGGGACTCACGTGCGAGCCCCGGTCGCCGCGATGGAACTGTTTAGCCATAACACAACCTTATTGCCTCTTAAATTACCTTGTCTATACTGATTGATAGCCCGTAAATTTTGAAAGTTTAATGGCATGTTCTCCCAAAACTGCTTGGCTTGTTTGATCAGTAAATTTGAGGCAAATATTTCGGGAATTGTTACAGTTTTGTTTATACCATTATGTTGCTGATATCGTGAGCGGACAAAAATGCATTTATTTAACCTGGAACTGTCTTCGATGAATGGAATTTAATCAGGCATATTACTTGATATTACTTTGCAATAGTCTGGTGAACGTTGCCAAGGAAAGATCATGGGCACTGGGAAAGTTATTTCGTACTGTCTCCGTGAGACATATTACAAGTGTTTCAGTTAATTGTCTAGTGTGAGTTCTGCTCGGTTGCCAATGACTATAAATTCAGATTAATCAGTCGCTGGTATTATCGCGCTCACATAATTGTCTCCTCGCCTCGCCAAGGTTACACGAGCATGCTTTTGTATGACACTTTCGAAATTTTATTTTGGATTCCTGTGCCTACAAGAATTAAATACAGAATCTCGGCACGAGAATAGATCTAAAGACACGTTTAATTGTCATCGTCAGAGACGATTAGCGGCAAATTAAAAAAAATGGACAAAAATCGAGGTTATCTGGGTGACTTCAAAGCTACTTAATACTTTCAGCATACGTGGACACAATAGTTAATTACCTATACCTCGTTATTACGCAAAGTAGCCACAATGCATTTCGATTTGCGGAAAACCCAAGGATAACTAACTATACCTATACTGATTTAAACTTTCACGATTATTTTATTTTAAAGACAAACGTGTCACTGAAACGTCAGGATTTATTAAACTTAAGTTTACGCGATTAAGACCCGTTTTTCTTTAAATATAACTAACTATACTTAGCCAATAGCATTAAAATTAATTAAGATAACAAAATAAAGTTTGGTTTTGGAGGGTATAGAAAATTTATTAAACTAAAAAATTGGATTTACTTTTAAAACGTTAAACGTTATTTTTAGTAAGTCTATGGTAGCATTAGCAATTTGCATAATTTCCCGACATTTCTATTTGGTTATATATCCTTCCATTATGTGTGAAAATTATACGCTTAAACAAAATTAATCTGTTGGCAATTGAACTCCAGGAACTTTCAAGTGGCAGCTAGTGCCATAGTTCAGAATTTATGAGAGAGACTTAAAAAAACGAGTAGGCTATTTAAATTTTATTCCCAGTTAATAAAAAGCAGTAGTCGTCCGATGTTCAAAATAATATTCCATGTCGGAGCCCGGCCGCCGATGAAAATACCAAATTGCTTTGGCTTGCCTATGCGAGCGTCACACTGACAATATTTATTGCTGACGCTTCGGTATACCTAATCCTCATGAAAATGGTTTTTATTTGACTTTAGTTTCACCTGTGACTGTGGTCTCGTTTAATCCGATGGTTATTTTAACTATGTAGGGTTATCCGAAAGAAATTAAAGCAAGATATTGAAATAAATTAAGGAGGAAATACATTTTCACACTTCATAGTCATAAATTCATAATAGTAGTAGGTATCACTTACTTGTGAATCTACGTTTAAATTAGGATGTTTCGTTTTTAAACTTAAATAAAAAATCATAGATTCGGGACGACCTGGATGCCTTTCTTAACAACTGACCGGAGGAAGTCGTGGACTTTGAGGGGAGAGGCCTTTGCCCAGCAGTGGGACACAAACATAGGATGAATAAAAAAAAAATTCGTATGACTGCTAACTACCAGGTAGTAGAAGCCATAAAACTAATTAGCTCCTGAATCAAACTGAAAGAAATCCCTAAACTTGAAAATGTCGTAGTATCACACGATGGAAATGTAGGTATATCTATCTAGTTATCTAATGAAGTGTATAAAATTCCTTGGCCTTGGATTAGGTGTTGCGTATTTTTATTTTACTACATATTATTATGTGACTTATTGGTAGTCGGTAGCACCGCCGTGGACTTATTTTTAAATGATTTAGTAGCACATGAACGAGCTGGTGAGTTTTTTATCGGGCATTTTATTTCTAATCACAAAGTGAATAAAACTTCATTACCTACTTAACGAACATTTGGACCATTTTTAGGGCGCCGTAGTAAACAAGGAACCCTTATAGTTTCGCCATGTACCGTCGGCTCTAATAATATGTATACGATTTTGATCTTTATGCCTTTGACATACGTTCCGAAATGTATACATTATTAGACGTGACTGTACGTCTGTCTGTCTGTCAGCAGCATAGCTCAGTAGCCGTTAGTACTAGAAATCTGCAATTTGGTACAGATGTACATATTAATCACGCCAGCAAAATAGTTGCATTAAATGTAGTTTTTTTTTAATTTACCTACCTTATACGTAAAGTTAGGGGGGAGGGGACGGGAAATCATGAATATTGGGCTTATGTAATGCTTTTATTATTTCGAATATAATCGGCCCATCCGTTTTAGAATAACTCCAAAACTCTACTGAACATGGCCCGACTTGCTCTTGGCCGATTTTTTTGGCAGTGAATAAATTTATTTTAAAGCTCATTATTCTAAATAAAAGTCTAATACTTTCCTCTACTTCGACAATGCATTCTATAATTGCCATCTTTTGGCTCGTACATGTTTGCTGACAACTGGATTTATTTTGTGCATTTCTTTGTTTCATTTCATCTGTAGTTGTGTTGTAATTTCGTAGGCGATGCCTGACAGGTTTTCGCATATAACTGATTGGGAGCATAGAAGTAGGGTAATTTTGAGTGTTTTTACAGCTGCACCGCGTAGAAGCAGAATGGGTAGCTCTAACTGTTCTCTGACGATAAACAGACGGCCTCCGACTCGCTGAAAACATCCTTTTACGTCATCAGCCGGTTATGGTTCCATTCCAACATATAGACTAGATTTAGCTGCTCTATGCACTAGGTATATCTTAGTACAGTAGGAACGTATTGCATACCGATAATAATCTATTAGTATAGCCGCTGTTACGTTACTTTACGCTTGTAGAAAAAATTCAAGCAGTTTAGTAATAACGTCCCACTTCGTCGGTTGCCATAATGGCGCTTTAAACATTTAATAAATATAAAAACACTTGGAACGTTTTTACTAAAACGCTCGTATATTTATCATACGTAAAATCTTATTTTCTCATTAATTACCTTCACTTGCACTATCTGGGATAGTAATTATAATAATTTTCAATAATTTTATACGAAATGAATGCTCGCCGGAGTGGCTAGGTACTTTACAAATAAGTATATTAGATTTCTTGGAAACCGTTAACTTTTGGACATGCAGTGACGCCAGTGACTAAGTGACACACGTGAGCCTCAAACGTTGTATTTCAGAAATACCCATCTGGTGCATTTATATCATTCACTATAATTATGTTGATTCCCCTAGTTTGTACTTTCATATAAAACAGTTTTAGCATTTATTGACAACGTAAATATTATGAGCATCGTGTGTTGTTAATCGTTGATTTCGTCCATAAACCCATTTCGTACAATGTTTATAAAGCATACATATAACATTGTTTGTCTCAATGGTTTGGATCTCGAACTCGATACATGTCTCGTTGAAAATAGAACCTTTTATTAGTTAAAGAAATGTGTATTCTTCATATTCGCCATAAATATCTATTTAATGCAACAGTAATCTTCAAACATCTTACATGGACCTCTTCATATAATTATATGGATTGGTTCTCTAACTCAAGGTTTTACGAAAAAGGCGATTACTTTAGAGAGCAAATTGATGGGAAGTTTATCTTATTTTATTTATTTCTTTTCAATGGTTACCATGGTATTGCAAAGCAATCGGCTCGAACATTACCGTTACCGGCGTTTCATTCATCGACTTACGAAAGTCAATTGAGATCCGAATTTAGCCTAGTTCGGTATGCCAAACATATACACGTTGTGCAAGCGAACTACTCTGCGATCCTGGTTGCGCTCCTAATCAGAACCATTCGGATACTTGCGGATCGCTCAGTGAAATTGCCAAATCACTAACAATATCATATACCGTACCTACAAGCTTACATGACTGCGATGCTACTTTCTGGGTGTTGTTTGTACTCTTATAGGAAAAAATCCTTACCCAATATGTGTGTACCTACGTACATGTAAAGTTAGCGTTTACAGCATTTTGGTCACTAATGAGAGTAATGAGCGATAAATATTAATGACGTTTTCTATCAAACGACATCTTATTGTCGAAATGTCGATGGCATTTACACCATGCGGCATCGCATTTGTATTTTGATTGTTTGATTTAAAAAAAAGAAAATATACTTTTACAATATTGTTATAAGGTGGAGTACTAGTACCCGACACTGTACCAATACTCGTCATCATAGCTTGAGTTGCCATCGATAAGATAAAATCAACTATTAGGGCATTTAAACGATGATAAATCTATGTGCCTTTAATCCTTCGTATCCCTATTTTGAAATAATTAGCTTATATCAATATTATTTGCATAATTTTAAGACAGGCTGACATTTATTAGGACTGAGTGTTAATATTTTTCAATTACTTACCCAATATGTCTATTGGGACTGCAAGCAAAAGCACCTGACACTTACTCGTACTATGGAGTTGACTAAGAAAATTTGCAATTTTGAGAAATTTTGATATTGTCATCCTGTGAAATAAATACTATTTAAAAAAACTTGCAGACTACTCTCCCAAAACACATGACAATACTTTACGTATTTATTACGAGCAAAATATCGTGCTTCAACTTCAAATAAATATTCTCTATTAACATGTTGTGATTATTAGTTACCGATGGATCACGGGTTATGAACACGTTTTAGATTAGGTGGCAAAGAGGGCACAAAGATCACCTTTAAGGAGATTGATACGTCACTTATCAAGTCGTTTTTAGTGTAAGTATAGATAGTAGATACCTTCGGTACACACATTGAAAGTATAAAATAATTTGGTATATTTTCTACCATGTATTTACTTGCAAAACAAATCGGTCGAATCTGGCCAATGATTGCCGGACGTATTACTCGAACCAATGTTTTTACAAAGTCGGGGCTCCTAGTTGCAGGCGAATGATGGCGCCATTTGCAATCCACTTAAGATTTTTCAGGTTTCAGTAAACCTGACCTTGTTTACATCAGACTATAAGTGTAATTATTTATTTAACCGCTCTTAAAATCCATTCGTTTTCGAAAGATGATGCCACAATTTAAAGTTTGCGATTAATCAAACATCGTTTTATGGTCCATTTGAATATAAACATAACAGAGTTTGTTGATTTTTTGCTGAAATGTGTTTCGGTTCAATCTCAGTCAAACAATGAGTCAGTGACGGGCGCTCGTCCTAATCCGATAACCTCGCTAGGGCCCAGACAAGGGCGTCTTCTAAACTTAGTTTATATCAGCTTCCGTCATCGGTTCGTGTGTAGTCTTCCAATCTCTCAACAGTTAGACCGGAACGTGCTAATGCTTTGTTTTTTCCGAATACCACTGAGACTAAATCATAAATAATAATTCAAAATAAGGCACGTAGATGTAGGTAACTTTTATAATTCTTTAGCTATCGATCAGCAACAAAACTCTCATATATTTGTATAAGCGTATACGTACATAGGAATGGCATGCCTTTGATAAACATCTAATGACATGAAGCCGAGGGCGACGAGTAGTCTAGATGTTTTACATTGCGAACGTGCGGCCGTAGCTAATACAGGCAGCAGGCGCTGCGACAAATCGGGGTCACTTCTCTGTCGCCGACTGTTTCCGAGATTCGCCCCACAAATCATATTTAGCCTAGTACTATAGAGAAATGCTGTTTGTTTGTCTTGGAATAGACTCCTTAATGAAACGGGGCATCTGATACATGGCACAACTGGGCACGACCTAAATTCTAGGAAGCTCACACTAAATGATCACCTGTGACGTACTAATTTGTCCTATTTGTGTTTAACTATACAAAATGTGTTACCTTGTTCTGGTTGACTGGGTGTCGTATGGTTTCGCCAACTATCTACGATTTGTTTAGTTAAAGCTCCGCGAAAAGCTTTTGCGACTAACGCAAAGTACCTTATTCTTTGTGCGGTTGTTTTTGTGAGTTTACAATATGGCATAACTAGTTGTTATCATGGAATCATTGAGTAAGATCATGACTGTCCAGGATCAAGCCGAACGTGGGTGAGCAGGTGCCTGCGCCCACGCTTTATCGATAGTACCGTGTGCACACACTGACGTCACCCTCCCAGCCTTCGGACCTCTTACATCAGCTGTCATAATAAACGAGATAAACAGATCAAGTAATACGATCAGTAAAAGTCACGGGCGGGCAATTAAGCGTGAAAAGGTTACTGGAAAATAATTGTCTCATTCGATAGCTATTTTTACCTTGTTTCGTTTACCTGACATCTATTTCTCTCGATAATCACTCCACGTTAATTATTAGTCGTTAATTCGATTGCCGTTGCTTTTCATTTTTCTGCAGGTCAGACATACTGTGGTGGAGAAACTTCAGGAAATATTTAGCAAGGAAATAAATAAATAAATACTTGCCGAATCTGAGCTCCAATATTGATAACTGTCTTTTAAGCCTTCAGTGCCAATTGTTTTAATCAGTAAGGGTGCGGCTCCACTGACGCGGAGAGGAGCGGAGCTGTGGGAAGCTCGGCCAATGGGACCGCATCACAGTGTTTCAAATATTGAATTTGAAGAATGTAATGAGTCGTCAGTGGAGCCGCACCCTTATTGTCAAACACTTAGGCAACTAAGGAAATTGCTAAGTAACAACTTGTCTTATTGTTTACCTGACAACATTTTTTAACATCTCTTCTTAATTAAATCGCTTACCGCTTTCTCGATTGTTTTATTGCAAGTCAATATCAATATATGTTGGCATAAATCGTGGTGAAACTAAAGAAATCTTTAAAAAGCAAATAGCGCCGGCAGTGACTGACATCTTGATTGACGTGAGGCGCATACGACCAAGTTACCGACTTTATTTTATCCTCCCGGTGTTTCTCCGCTACTTATGCGCAATAGCTTCACACGATATGTAAACCTTGATCTACATTATAAACTAAATTTAAGGTTACCTAATGCAAAAGTCATGTTTTGAGTTATGATTTTGTGTTGTCGTTCCTCTCCGGGTATTTTATTGGACTTTATTAGTAGCCTGGTTTATTTAGAGATGTTTGATCAGAAAATTTACGATGCCAAATAAAAGCGACAATCCGAGCTCTATTGTATTAATTGATTTTAGTAGAGACTCATTCGTAATACATATTGTAAGTACCTAAATATGACACATAAACATAATAAAACTAATCGCGTGGGAAGCCTTGTTGACAGCACTACATTGCAGTAGCAGTGGTAAAAATATCGCTCGTAAGTCATAGTAAATAAAAAAAACTTACAGAAAGGAACAATGACAAATTGCTTTAATAAATTGCAATAACGTATCTTAAAATTGTTCTTACATTAAAAATACAAATTGTTAGTACTGTCAAGGGCATTAGCAGGCCGCATAGGTATATTCTAATAAGATACAAAGTTTTTTTCTCCAACCAGCAATGAAACAAAAAATCTACTAAAGGTGCGTTTAAACCAAAAGAGCATTCGCTGTTCTAGCGCCCGTTCTACGAAATCAACCAATCACGTTTTGTGTACCGATCGAATTTCGTAGAGTGGGAGGTTAGAACAGCGAATGCTCTTTTGGTTTGAACGCACCTTTACACGTATTTTTTTTTAACTGTTTGAGGTAATCATTTATGTTGTAAACATTTAGTTATATGGGTGTTTTACGGTGAAATGCCAATACACACAGACTGGCATTAAACATATTGGCATTTTTAAAGCAGGTTGCTTCCGATACTTTGCAGTCCTAGGATTGCTAAGTAGTTACGAAAAGTTTAGTAATCGAACCAGCGACATGGTACTTCCTAGTCCAATTTGAGATGAATAATATCAACATTTCATGGCAGTTGCAGTTTGAGAAACATGTTTTTGTAAAAAATATCAAATGATTTTATAAAAAAAATTGAGGTGTGGTTTTTAAGTAGTGACCCTACTGTACTATATACTACTATAATATATACTATTACGAGGCGCTAGGCGTGAACGCGGTCTCAGTGCTTGATAAGAGAGACTAGGCTCTCCGAAACATGTCACGCGTAGTGACTAAATAAATATACGTGAGTTTAACAGTTTAATTATATTTATAGTTCTTATGTCTCACGAATGTTAAAATTCAAGACACTACTATATACTATACATTCTAAATACAAGATATCATATACCAAAGATAAAACCGGCCAAGTGCGAGTCGGACTCGCGCGCGAAGGGTTCCGTACCATTATCAATTTATATTATTAAAAAAATACAGTTAAATCAACCTACCTCAAAAACTCTAGGAGATAATTTAATCAAACTAAAAATCGTTGATAGAATTTATTAATGTGCATAACATATATATTTTTTAGAATTTTATGTTGCGTAGTTTAAAAAATAGAGGGGGGGACACATTTTTCAGACTTTGAGAGCTGATATCTCGAAAACGATTTGCTATCTTGCTCTTTGCTTTGAAAATGATATAAACCTTCATATCATTTTCAAACACCTTTCTATTAATACCCCACACGCTTATATACAACTAAAAAAAAATTTCTATCCCTCAGTTACATGTATGGAGGGCCCCCACCCCAATGGTTTTTTTTACAATTTAGTATCATAATCCTGTAGCGGTTCATACAACACATCCAAATTTCGTTACTGTAGCATTTATAGTTTCCGAGTAAATCGGCTGTGACAGACGATGACCAGAACCCTGATTGATTTTAGAAAAACTTAATAAGATTCGTCTAAAATCCATTCTTATTATCTTACGCCCATATTCATATCATAAACGTCTCCTAACTTAGCAAGCCGTTAAGTATCGTTTGTCCCTTTTGTAACGTTATGTACTTCAGGAACCACTATATTCGTGAATAATAACACTTGCTGATGTTTTAACAAATATGTTTTATTCTGCAAAGATACAGGTTAGCTCCTCGAGCGACCGTTAACAGAGTACAGAGATTTCTTATTCACTTTTATTTTTTAAAAAGGTGACCAAGGTTGCCAGCAGTAATTAATATTTTTTCTTAATGCTACATGTACAGTGTACACACACTTTGACTAACATATATTTAACTTATTTATTCATAATAATTGTTATAAATAAATGAATTTTAAATAGCGATTTACATTTTATTAAAATAAACCATTATTCCCGTGATTATTAAGACTTTTAATCACAGTACTCAAACACGTTCTAGTTTTTATCCTCAACTGTCAAACATTTAACTGTCTACCTGCTATTTCCTAACATTCGGCCTTTTCTGACAAGGAAAGCGTCCTCGCGTTTATTGTAGGAACACAACTACACATTACCTAGTATTTTCTGATTAATCAACCAACTTATCAATAAATCAATAACCATACACATGGAACATTTTAGCAAAGCCGTAATTATTAGTAAATACTCTTATTAATTACAAAAATAAACACTTTTATGACATACAACATCAATTACTAATTTAAAATAACATATACTTTAGCCGTTTTCCACCACATTTACTTACCTAGTAACGCACTAAGGGCTACTAACGCCACCAAGGGCTCGTAACGCTACCGAGGGTTGGTATCACCACCAAGGGCTAGTAACGCCACCGAGGGCTAGTAACACCACCAAGGGTTCGTCACGCCACCAAGGGCTGGTATCACCACCAAGGGCTGGTATCGCCACCAAGGGCTAGTATCGCCACCAAGGGCTGGTATCGCCACCAAGGGCTGGTATCGCCACCAAGGGCTGGTATCGCCATCAATGGCTGGTATCGCCACCAAGGGCTGGTATCGCCACCAAGGGCTAGTAACGCCACCAAGGGCTAGTCTTAACTAAATACACATTTAATTATGCACATATAACACACAATTTTAACATTTATTCTTAAATCATCTTAAAAGATTAATGTTGTAATCACAAAACAGTAGTATATTCAACTAGGTAATTTATAAATCACTTTCTACTTCAGAGTCACTTTCCATGGGATCATTCGTGAAAACCAACCAAGGATGAATTTTGTCTACAGCGAACACCGACCGGTACATAGGCTTACCTTCTTTCTTTGTAATAGGTGTATCTTCAACCTCATACCTGTCATTACCAAGATCTCTAGTAATTTTATATGGTCCACTACATTTAGGTTGCAGTTTCCTACTTTGACCAGCTGTTGGATTTCCGATATCCCTCTCGATGCGTACAAGGTCTCCAATCTTATATTTACGAGCACATTTGCGCTTACTGTCAAATCGTTCCTTTTGTTTTTCTTGTTCAGTGCGCATCCTTTCAGTCGCCTCATTTCTTATTAAGGCAGTGTTCTCATACTCCTGAGCATCGGCAACTAACGCATTCATTACACCATCAGAACTACCTATTGGGCTAATACTAAATAGCAGTTGAGCTGGTGTTTTGTTAGTGGCCTTGTTGATGGTATTGTTAAGGCCCCATTGAACCTTCGGCACACAACTGTCCCACTCATTATCGGGTTTCCCATGATTTAGTGAAGTAAGTGCGTCCAGGATAGAGCGATTGTAACGCTCAATCTGACCATTCGCGCGTGGACTAGCCACTGCGTTTAATATGTGATCTAGTCCTTTATCTTGTACGTATTTCTTAAACGAGTTACTAGTAAAACTAGTTCCTCTATCCGTGATTAACCGTCTTGGCACGGAAAATAAGCTGAAGTATTCTTCAAATACGTTTATGGTGGTGCTAGTCTTACAGTTCTTTACTGGCTTTATAACGATAAATTTAGTGAATGCGTCAATGATTGCCAATATATAAGCATTTCGTCTTTTACTTATAGGGAACGGACCGCAATGATCCGCATGAAGAGTATGAAAAGGTCGGTCCGGTTTCTGGATTGGGTGTAGCATACCTTCTTTAGGACCACCGGGCACTTTGTTATAGGCACAATGTAAACATGCGTTACAATATTTTTTAATAAACCTTCGCATCTTTTTGAACCAATAAACCTTGCGAATCCTTTCGTAAGTCTTTTCATATCCGAAATGTCCTAGGTCATCATGGTGACTTTTCAGTATCTGCCATCGAACTGACTTAGGAACCACCCACAGTAAACTCACGTCATCACCCCTTTTAACCCTACGATAAAGCCTGTTGTTTTTATACACGAAATTATTTTTAATATCGATCATTGCATCAGTTTCGGGATCTTGTAAAATTTGAACTATTCTTTGTAGTTCAGAGTCCGCCTGTTGAATAGTTTGTAGCCATTTATCATCAACCACAATATTTGACTCAGTATCAACTATATGAAAGATGTGACAATCATCATCTCGACAGGGAGGATTGTCAGCCACAATAGCATTTCGACTCAAAGCATCGACATGAGTCATTTTTGTGCCAGCACGATATTCAATAGAGAAATCAAACTCTTGCATTGCCATCCACCATCTCGCTACTCTTGGAACTAGATCTTTCTTATTCATGGTGCTGCGAATGGCGTGGCAGTCCGTTACCAATTTAAAGGGAGAACCCAACAAATAAACTCTGAATCGATTTAGTGCAGTTATGACTGCCAGGGTCTCCAACTCATAAGCGTGAAATTTCTGTTCCTCGGGTGAGGTTTGCCGACTGTAATACGCGATGGGTTGTAGCCCCTGACCGGCATCTTGCAACAAAATGGCTCCAAGTCCCATTTTGCTTGCATCTGTATGGACTTCTAACCGTGCATTAGGCTCATAAAGTGCTAAAACAGGTCTACTAGCCAATATGTCTTTCAGTTGATTAAATGCAGCTCGTTCTTCGGATTCGAACCGCCAGGGCTCATTTTTCTTCGTGAGGACTGTGAGAGGTCTAGCTATCACAGAAAAATTGCGAACAAACTTGCGAAAGTAACTCGCAAGTCCCACGAACTGGCGTACTTCGTGAACGTTCTTGGGGCGGGAAATTTCTTGACTGCGTCGATTTTAAAGGATCCTGGTCGGATACCCTCTTTAGAAATTTCATAGCCGAGATATTCGATCTTTTCTTGAAAAAATATACATTTTTTCAAGTTTAACGTGAGCTTAGCCTTGCGCAGCATAGTAAATATCTTTTCAAGCTTTGTAAGGCCTTCTTCAATAGATTTTGATGGGACTAAAAGATCATCCATATACGCAAGGACTAATTTTTGTCCAACTCCGTTTACCATTGAGTTTATGGCACGCTGAAATACACTTGGAGCGTTCGCCAATCCGAACGGCATTCTATTAAACTCATAGAGGCCGTCCGGTGTGACGAACGCTGTCAGGTGCTTACTGCTCTCAGTCACTGGTACTTGGTAATATCCGCTCGCCAAATCCAGACTAGTAAAGAAATTGTTACCACCGAGACAATCTAATTTATCCTCAATACGAGGTAGCGGATATTTATCCTTCAGTGTCTTGCGGTTCAACGCCCTATAATCAACGCATAGACGTTTTTGCCCGTTCTTCTTACTAACTAATAATACAGGACTTGCGTATGAAGGTGAACTTTCTCTTATAATGCCATTCTTGAGCAGGTCCTCTATAATCACCGACAATTGATCTTTTTCTTTAAGAGACATCCGGTAGGGATTGTAGACCACTGGGCTGTCATCTTTGAGCTTAATTGCCATTTCAATAAGGTCAGTTTTTCCCAATTCGGATAAGTTCAATGCAAAACAGTCTCTCTAATCATAGTACGTGTACTTCCAAAATCAATGAATGCAGTTGTGAGTATGCCGTTTAGCCTAACGTCTTTATAATATTTCTCACTTCCAGGTTCTATCAATTTATCGTGGGGCAAATCAATGTTATTTATTTCAACACGTCTTACATCTTTATCGTCAGAAGAAGCAGTCAGTTGCAATAAGCCGCTATTATTAGGATTTGTCGTTGATCCTACAGCTGTCCTATTACGACACTCATTAGCCATGTGTCCAGCTCTACGACAAATGCTACACTTCTTCATAGGTTTTGTACATTTCGACCTAATATGACCTGCTTCTCCACAATTATAGCACACTATATCAGGTTTAATTGAGTCACTGTTCTGATTGTTGGATGTTGAATTAATGGCGTTTTGAGTTGACCGGGAATCTTTATTCCAAGCTTTATTGCGCTTTTGAGACATCAAATAATTATCGCTCTGAGATAGCGTACGTAAATACGAAAATAATTGTTCAGGTTCCTCAAAACGGCATGAATTTGCACTCATCCTAACAAACTTATCATCTATTCCGTGAACTAAACACCCTACGGCTTTACGACCCGTTATTTCGCATTTATTTATTAAAATCATTTTTTCATAATAATACACGTCTAGTGCTTGACCAATTTTACAACGCAAATTAAGCATTCGTTGTAAAAGATCACCATAATTTTCCGTTGAAGGAAAAGCTAGTTTCAACTTTTCTACCCATTGTGGCCAAGTATACAAGACGGACGGCAGTCCTTGATACCAACGCTTTGCCAGGCCAGCCAGCTTAGGCAAAGCGTAGTGGCATGTCTGGATATCAGTCCACGAGTATATTTGTGCGCACTCGTTTACTTTATGAATCCAGCATTCGATATTTTGAGCACCATCGTTGGGATCAAACTCAGGTACTACATTAATATGGGCGGTGTAGGCATGACCCGGCAACGGCAGAGTATTCCCTAATGAGACGTTACTTGTACTCGATTGACCCGCCTGAACAATTTGGCTAGGATTAGTATCGGGAGGCAACGGTGGAGTGAATCCTCTACGCCCTACATTATGATAAGTCTTGGGCTTGTTTGTCGCAGCATGTCTTTGTTTGCTTTTATGATGGTGATGTTTCTTATGCTTTTTATAACGCCGAGGTGGCGGCGAGGATAGCGAACTATGTGAAGAAGCTCTAGATGTATCTCGATCAGAAGAGTTTGAATAGCGCCGTTGATGTTTCGATCGACGTTTACGTGACCTAGAAGCTCTCTCTGATCCCATGGTCCGCTATTCTGTTCGTACTTTAAACTAATCACCAATTACAATATGTATACTATATGATATAACTATGTCTACACCAGACTACTATGTACTTACATAATGCATAGTTTCACTTAATTTAATCAAACCAATTAACAAAGACTACGTAATCTACGTATAGATCTATAATGTTTTTTTTTGTTTTTGAACATCAATCGTACAATTTTTACGTACTGTCTATAAATTTTATTAATCTTCAATCAAAAGTAAGCGTAGTACAAACACACACACGTATACGTAAGAACACTGAAAGATTCCGATGATAACTTTGCTAATGTAAATACGTACACGAATCTATCGTGTAACGGTTTCTTTATGAAATGAAAGTTAAAGGTAAACAGTCAACCGACACTTTTTTTTCTTTAAGGATAGGCGCCTACAAATTCACTTTTCACAGAACACACACATCATGGAATAAGCACAATTTCACCAATAGTACAAAAAAAAATCATAGCACTGACCTTAGTCCGGCGACAAATACCTCAGTTCCCGGCGTCGTGGGTTACTTTTACCAGGATCAGCACTTCTGAATTGTAACGTTATGTACTTCAGGAACCACTATATTCGTGAATAATAACACTTGCTGATGTTTTAACAAATATGTTTTATTCTGCAACGATACAGGTTAGCTCCTCGAGCGACCGTTAACAGAGTACAGAGATTTCTTATTCACTTTTATTTTTTAAAAAGGTGACCAAGGTTGCCAGCAGTAATTAATATTTTTTCTTAATGCTACATGTACACACACTTTGACTAACATATATTTAACTTATTTATTCATAATAATTGTTATAAATAAATGAATTTTAAATAGCGATTTACATTTTATTAAAATAAACCATTATTCCCGTGATTATTAAGACTTTTAATCACAGTACTCAAACACGTTCTAGTTTTTATCCTCAACTTTCAAACATTTAACTGTCTACCTGCTATTTCCTAACACTTTTCGGTCTTATAGATAAGGGAGATAATATTTAAGGAAAAAATTAAACCCTTTCGTAATACTTCAAATGACTGGCTAACTAAACTACATTGGAGCCCTCATATCCGAAATGTAGTACATACTTTTGAAACAAAATTGTCTTACCTATATGTAAAGGTAAGTAAAATAAATAAAAACACTCAGCTGATATTCACATAATATGTGGGTAGGCATTGTTTATTCAACATTTCATATTGATAGAGTAATGAGATTAATTATCTTCTGCAACATAAAGTAATAAATAATGATACGTATGGTAAAATAGTGGCGCTATAGTAAGATCTCTTGTTACCTCTTTGGTTTGAAACCCTAAAAAATGTTATAAATTTATGGAAAAAGTCTTCGTCGTGAAAGCTATGGCCAAATTCGTCCTTCGCAACGCCGACATATGTAAATGCTTTATCAAGGCAGATATTATATTCTACATTTTAGAAGTCTGCACCTGTTTACATAACTTTTATACTTCGCGTATGCCGACAGATGTTTTATTTATTCCGCATCGTATTTCCAGCTTTATTGCGAGTTTTAAACATTGCGTAATACTGCCATCTTTTTTCGGCTTTTGATATATACATGATGGGGCTAAAGTAATGGCATAATGTAAATGTGCCATATTTCGTACAAATTGCCTCGTATGTTGTCCTGTTTATTGTGCCGTGATACTAATGTTGCAGAGATAGAGAGAATACGAAATATAAATTAGTAAAAAAATAAAACACGTAGAACTGAGAACGTAGGTGGTAATAAGACCGATACAATTTTTAATGATAATGACAGAGATTATATCACAAAATAAAGTTATATAAGTAAACTATTTCATAAATATTATACTTATAAGTACACTTACCTATGATCTACCCAAAATAGTATTTTCCTAACTAGTGCGCAAAAACGAACTTTGCGCACGCTTCGCGCGCGGTAATTTCTCTTTTTGACGCATATCTTATGAAGAAAATCGTCCCTTACACGTGCAAAAACTTTTTTTAACTCTGGTGATTGTCGCCCTCGTTTCACTCGGGCTCCAACTTTCACCCTCGCCGAAAAAAGTTTTCCCGCACTAGTTAGGAAATATACTATTATTTAGAATTAGATAATGATCATTTGAGTCAATGGAACCATCAAGTGTAACATACTAAAGAAATCCTCGGCGGTATGAGCATGATTTATAATACTTATAATTAATTTCATAATATATTAGCAAAACTATAAGATAGTTTACATGGAACTCTAATAGAGGTTAAGTTAATATTTCATAACTTGAAAGTTTATAATTCGCATTTCTGTTTTTTTAATGTTTATTTGTTCAGGTATCGGCAGAAGGCCATAAATAAAATAACTATCAGGTCACTGGTTAAAAAAAGTTTGTATTCCTTTATTGGCTTATTTTAGGCTGAGAGGTCTGGCAGTATTTATTATTTTAAGATTACTATTGATAAGTTATAATGGGTTTTTATTGTTGTTTGAGAACTATTTTTTGTTCATGATTATTCACGTCCAACAGTTAATTCATATTATGCGTATCTACGTAATTAAAACTGTCGTCGCCTATACCTTTGTTTTGAATAAGCTTTGATGAAAGATGTTATAGTTTTCTAGTCAAGGAAGGTTTTGTGCGTCATGAGCTGTTTTAAGCCCTTGTATATCTTTCATTGTTACGTTTGTTACATCGTTAGCGAGATATACCTCTTGAAAAATAGATTGCGACGTCTACGACAATAAACAACAAACTATTATTTATTTCACTATTTACTTGTCAGAATACGCGCATGAGTAGTTTTACGGAAATAATAAATACATCAAAAGTATTGGGTCGTGAGTGTGGCCATGAGACTACCCCGCCCAACCGCACCCAATCTATTGAGCCGTACGCAACTACAATTCGCTACCACACACGTTTCAGTTGTAAGAGTGTTTAGTATTTTTTAACTGTTTATTTAATATTCTCGTGATTTTTCCCTACACCACGGTAATTAAAATCATGTGATGCCTAAACATTGAATTAAAGACAGTGACGATAGTTACATCCGCTGTGAAATCTCTACTTTCTTATGGTCTTATCTTATATCGCAATAAGTTCCAGGCTTACCAGGGTTGTTTACATTATCTTTTTTTAGGATAATTGTTTTTGTTTATGTTTATTGGATGAGTGTTATTTGTAACCAACGTATCATTCCATCGGATCATCAATTTCAAAAAAGGAGGAGGTCCTCAATTCGACTGTTTTTTTTGGTTGCTACGCAATATCTCCAAGAACAAGTGAACCGGTTTTCTTTTTTGTTAATGGATCGATGGTCCTGTTCATTAGTCGGGTTCATGAAATGTCCTGAAAATCTGAACTAGATATCTAAATAATAATTGTTATAAAGCCATCTCCTATATGTTCAGTAAAAAAAAACTTGCAAATCGCTTTCACTCATCACTAATGCCGTACCGACTACCGACTGCAATGGTTAGTTCAGTACGGAATAGTACGGATATTAAAACAAAGCGAATTCTATAATAGCGATTTTTTTATCCAGAGAGCCGATCGTCGTGCGGCGGAGGCGGCGGCTCCGAGGGCCCGGAGGGGCGCGCGTCCTGGCGCGTCACACTGGACCACGACCTGGTGGAAACGCTGAGCGCCATCTACCCCGAGTGGTTCAAGCCGCAGCACCGACGCGAGCGCAGCCGCGCCGCCTCGCCTGCCTCGCCCGCCTCCACCCCCACCTCGCCGGGCACGCCGGCCACATCTCCGAACGACGACACGTTCAGGTACTTACTAGAGCCACTACAGGCGCTTTCTGATTCGGTTCCTATGGTTCAGGAGGAGGGGTAACGAGAGAATTCACAGGACTTAACTCTCTCTCGCTATAAGCCGCGTTAGCCTCGCACCAAACAGTAGTCTCTTTTCTCTCTGTCTCCGTCTGTCTTCGCTTTCAGATCTTAGACCTTGCCTTAATTTACCGCTTCATTGTCTTCGATTCTCTAGCCATGCCCATGGCAAATCTCTCACGATATGCAAATTTTCCTTAAACAGCCCCTCAGCGCCGTCCTCCAAATGACGGCGCAACGAAATACTGTACGAAATCCTGTCATAATATAATTAATATTTTCGTTGCGCGGTCATTCGGAGGACGGCGCTGAAAGGCTATTGAAGGAAAATTTGCATTCCTGGATGCGTTTGTAAACTACTCTCGCTGTAAACGTGATAATTGGAACTCACCCCTACCACCGCGCTCCCATATGGCAGGAAGACTCAGTTGAGCTCTACGTTGGTACCTACGTCTCTTATCACTTGGGCATTGCCAGATGTGTAAATATGTCCCGTAGAGGTTACAGGCCTAATAATTGTTGGTACTATGATCGTAAATCGTAAATCAATTTAGCAGCTTCCTACACTTATTTAGGTTGAACTATTCCAACTTGTTCATTGTAAAGGACTATTACCCTCCATAAAATAATAATATTTTAGGTATGGCACATTGATTTCAAGTACTTATTACTATTACCCTTCAAGCTAACATATCCTTCAACAGGCATACTTAT
This sequence comes from Thaumatotibia leucotreta, assembly GCA_025490895.1. Taxonomy (NCBI): domain Eukaryota; kingdom Metazoa; phylum Arthropoda; class Insecta; order Lepidoptera; family Tortricidae; genus Thaumatotibia; species Thaumatotibia leucotreta. Next base: position 23,189 of record JALPQI010000657.1, on the reverse strand, counting down.
CAAGCGGGTTAGGGATAACATATAGAGTTATTTTTTGATATGAATCAGCAATCGGTGGTCGGGAAAACCAATTGCCATATTGTTTATCGTATTTTTTGCATCATTCCTATTGAAACCATTTTCTTACTCGAGTGCGTAACGAGTGGATAATCCAAATAATTTGCTTGTACCTACTCCATGAAGAGCAATCTTTAATCGTTGTTTTTTTTTGCTGTAGGTATTTGACTCAGTTTTTAGGGTTCCATAGGTTTCCAAGGGTAATTAATTACTAAGGCTTCGCTGCTTGGCTGCTTGGTTAATCGAGCGACCAGGTTAGAGCTGCCTGTAAAACCTTTCAGTTTGGAGTCCTGTATGGCATGGGCAATTGGGCATATTCACTTTTACGGACACCCTGTTAGCGTAAAATTAAAAAAAATCTTAATTTCAGTCAGGTTTGTAACGACAATTAAGTACGATATCTTTGGGCAATGACACTTGATATCGCTATTAGTTTATAAAATGAAACAGCCCAAGTACCAGTCAGGTTTGTAGCGACAGTTTAGCACCATGAGTTTAAGCGGGATGCCGATATGGGTACGAGAGGGAGCACGTATGGTTTTCCGCTACCGGACGCGCCGCTTGACGCTCGCCACTCAGGCCTTATGGCCTGGCCACGACATAGGTAATAGGGTGGATCGATTTTTTTATTTTTGGAATTTCATAAAATAATCTTTATAGATCGATACTTCGTGGCTAAACAAAAAATATTACGATCATTTTTGTATTTACTTTTATTTTGTACTTCGTTTATAGGCCCAAAAATCGACTCTTTATTTAAGGTTTTTTTTTAAGAAAAGTCAGTAGTTCGTGGATATTTTCGGTTTTATTTTTATGTAGAAACAAAATAACATTATTTGTCATAAATTTAAAATTTGCACAAATTAATTATATGAAAATTATAATCAGTATCGGCAAAAACTGGTTTTCAACTTTGAGGCTCTTGGGGCAGTACTTGCCAAATGAATATCAGAAAAAGGTATATTGTTAAAGAATGTTACTTTTTACGACTATCATTCTATTGGCCGGCGGTTCCAAAAATCTGAAAAAAAAATTTTTTTTGTTACTTCAATGTATGGACCAAAATTTTTTTTCAGGATTTTCTGAAAGGGCCGCGTATAGGAATAACCTGTCTAAAAAGTATCATCTTCAACAATATATCTTTTTCCGATAATCATTCGGGAAGTACTGCCCCAAGAGCCTCAAAGTTGAAAATTAATTTTTGGAGATACTGCGAACAATTTTCATATAATTAAATCACACAAACCTTAAATTTATGAAAAACAATCTTATTTTGTTTATCCATAAAATTAAAACAGAAAATATCCTTGCTCATCCGAGTTTTCTTAAAAAAACCTTAAAAATAAGGCCGATCTTCAGGCTTCTATATGGGGTCCATAATGATAAAATATCCAAAAATGGTCATAACATTTTTTGTTTTTCTAGCCGCAAAGTATCGATTCGTAAAGATTATTTTATGATTACCCGAAAATAAAAAAATCGATCCACCCTAATAGGTAAGGCTTAGCGGAAAACCATACGTGCGACATCTCGTACACATATCGGCATCTCGTTCCAACTTATGGATTCGCTCGCCACTGGTCGCCTTAGACCAATGTCGTGGCCGGGCCATTACGGCTCGGCCACGGACACGCGGGAAATGCGGAGCGGCAAGCGTTTTTCCTAATCATTGCGTGTGTTCCCAACTATCTAGCGCACGTTGCGCGTGGCGACCGCGCAATGAACAGAGAAAACGCTTAATACCGCGCCGTGTCCGTGGTCGAGCGCTTACACTACGGCTTTTTAAGTTCACGCTAATTGCGTGTGCATAAAAGTGAAAAAGCTTCTACGCGCAAGGAGTCTCAGTCAATAAACCCCATTGTTCACAGTTCGGGTGCAGAGGAAATGGCTAGCCGCCAACTGGGCGGCGGCGAGCCGGCCTGCTCGCCGCCGCGCTTGTCGCCGCCGAAGGTGGTCGTGGACGACAGCCCGCTGCAGCCAGCCATGGGCAAGCATAAAGAATGTGAGTGTTTTTACTACAGGCTGGCCAAGAACAGACCGGCTAGTTGTTACGGCTCACGACAGATCCGATCTAAAAGAGCAACGACTCGATAAGAGTACTCCACTCACGCCCTTTTCAGAGGGGTAAGAGAGTGAAGAGCGAATACTTTATACTATAGGATGCTCGCGAGCAATACGAGAGATTTTAATGGTGTATTCCTGACCATATTTAGAGTCTTTACTGTTATATAAAATTGCCTGGATTCGGCTTGGTTTCAGAGATAAACGAACTTTCTTCGACGTAACTCGTCATTAAACTTGTTTTTGATTCAGTGCTACCACAATGTGTTCTAATATTTATTACTTATTAGGTACCATACCTTTTGACTGACATTTGACATTAGGTCATATAATATTTTTTGTTTATTTTGTCGTCTAGAACGCATAGTTAAAATCTCTCGCAATGCTGTATAATAGATTCATTCCCGACATATCTGCCTTTTCTAATGTATGATTCGAACCGTGATTCTCCTAGGAGCGTCTTAACAGCTCAGATTCGTCACTGTCGTCCCGCGATTATTACCCACATGGAGTACCAACAACGATTATTACGCTAGACTTGGTATTGGTACTGAATTGTGTTTACATATATTGAAACCATATTCTTAGGGTCATATCTTGTAACTATACTTGACGGGACGACAATGACGGAATAAAAACGCCGTAATAACGCTGAATATGCTCCCCGTTCGGGCGAATTGGACCACACTTTCAATAAGTCTGAAATTCTCAATGTGCCTATATACATTGCAACAAATGCGTATGCGTGCCGAATCCGCCCGATCGGCGTGAATCGTACATAATGAGACGCGCTGCGAGTTTTATATTTTAGAAAACCCTTTAGAACGTTTCACGCGTCATTTAAAGTGCATGCAGACCAAAAGAGCATTCGCTGTTCTATCCCCCTACTCTAACGAAATTGGATCGTTACACAAAACGTGATTCGTTGATTTCGAAGAGTGGGGGATAGAACAGCGAATGCTCTTTTGGTCTGCATGCACCTTTAAAGGCTGTCAGATTTAGTGACGTGTGGTAGACGTAGTCTAATGTTGAGATTGATACGCAAAGCGTGGCAGTTAAATCAATTACTGTTAGGTACCTCATCAAAATACCATACAGTTCGCCAAAACCGACTAAAAAACTAAGTGGGTAAGAGGCAACCCCTTGTAGCCAGACATCGAGTTTTCCAAGAGTTTTCCCAGTAACACGGGACGTAATGATATCATCGATTGAATAATATTTTTAATACCGGTCAATGAACTTATTTAAATCAAGGTTTTCCTGGATGTGCAATGAATACGTAAGGTAACCTGCATTATGCGCAATAATGTCACACAAGTAATTAATCCTGCATTTTTTCAAGTTTCCGAGAATACAACGATTGATTCTTAATAGTACGATTAAGGATGATTTTTACCTTTCGCCTGTATGTGAGTCCAACGACAATACAGTTGTTATCTTCGATCAATGGCTAGTGTCCACGGCCGCATTAGAATGCCGACAGTGTCAACACATCCGGTTGTTGTCCCGTCTGCGGCGGGTTCCCATTCAATACACCGATCAAACCTTTCGCCCTAAAGCGAACCAATGTAAGGCTGATCTCTGATACTTTTGATCCCAAGATCAAGTTATACTAGCGACAAGAATACGATGTAAGTAAAATGTTTTGTGAATTTGCCAACCGTGCGAAACACGCGTCTGCCTCTGTCAACACAAACGGCAGAACAAACCATGTACCCGCGTCTTCATAAAATAAATGAACGATTTTACGATCGGCATATAAAATCGTTGTAAGACCAAAGTTTTAACATTGATCTGCCTAACAACGATCAAAGAGATATTGTTGTTTCCCGGGTAACTGTTAATGTAAAATTGGATTAGTCGGATTTTTTCACACTATAAAATTAATCTGACTTTTCATCAGCAGAAAAATACGCATCTTAAAAGATAAACAGAACAATATTTAGAAAAAGATTTCATTACATGTGATGATGGAATCGTGAGTTAAAGGGGTTCCTATATATATGATCGTGCTTACTGCTTTATGTTAATGCAATTGTATTCAGACACGCAAAGAAAGACAAACTGCCTTAACGTGCATATCAAATGCAAGGAATAGATACATATTTGGACGTAACACATTAATCACTTAAGCCATGCCAAGCTGTTATGCATCAGGGAATTGAAGTAAGCAGATCATAGTAAAATCTCGCAAAGTCCGTTCTGGTTATGGCGACGCCCAGTAACCCACAATATTCGGCCCAGTGGTAGTGAATGTTTCGTCTGTAATACGGTCGCGGCATAACACTAGTTTCCTTGTGCACTGTTTACTTTGGCCGCTGGCCAGCGTTGTCCGCCCGTCGCTCCGCTTGTCTATACACGAAAACAACGCGCCTACACCCGAACGGAATCGATGAATCGTAATACATCGCGACGTATCGATCACGTACACTCTTATATTTGCCTCTACGTCAAACTACCTGGCGTCATAAACACGTGACGGTTGACGATACATATCAAAACCATTTGGGCAGGAGTTCCCAAATACATTTTAGCATAGAGGCACACGACTCATAGAATTGTATCATATTCTGGATAAACGTATAATTACGTAACAAAAATGCACAGGAAATTAACACTCTTGGCTAGTTGGATATTTTTCTTGATATTGAAATTTACGTTCCTTAGCTATTTGGATTAGGAAAGATAAACTGCGTCACGATATTTGCAGTAGCGATGAAAATATGATAACATTCTCTAAACATACGGTGCGGTTACATAGTTGCAAAGTCTCATTGGCCTGTGATTCTTACCTGTAGCATACGCTGCACTACTTGGTACCTTCAACTGAATGTATATGAATTAGTATGAATACATACAATAGTTGTATGCAAAAGATGAATGGTAACCAACCATTCACTGTCTGCATTCTAATCGAAAAATTAACACCGGTAACATCCATCATAAATAAATACTAGTTGATAGGATACGAAGGCGGAAAACCAACGTAGTTATTTTCAACCATATTATTAAGGAAACAATCCTATAATATACGAGTATGTCATTGGCATTGTACCTAAAATGACTGTTTTAGTGCTTCTAAATATTATTTTTAATCTATGGCATTTGTGATTTCAGCTTTGAAGGTGAAGTTGATGATGAGGAGACCCATCAACCAGTTAGTGGCGCAGGGGATTATGCCTCGTAAGTACTTCGCATTACTATTTCAACATAATAAATGTAAACAATAATTACGTACTTATCTTCTACACCTTATGTACAACCATGGAAATCGATTCACATACCTTTTTCGCTCTTGTAACTATGGCAATAAAGGTCAAAATGGTACGCGAATACCTTGTTCCATTTCCTTTACCGTACGTCTTTCGGTATCCTATTATTCCATTCCCAAGTTAAATATGTAGAAAAATAATGTAGTCATTTTGACAATAAAGAAAATTAAGTAATATTCTTATTTTACAGCTCTTAAGACGCCACCAGCTTACTTCGAACAGTCGAAGCAATTAGAAAGAGCAAAAACTGGAGATCTGCTAAAAGCAAAAATACAGCGACGACCGGATAGACAAGAATTAGAAAGAAGGCATATTTTGGAACAGGTACATATAAATATTTTTTAAGTCTGAAACTTAGATCAATTTACCTGTAGTTCCTAAATTAAGCACACTCGGAAAAGGGCCCCCAGGAGGGGTTGATCACTATCTCGCTTATCTACTTTCGTAAATATGTATCACTCGCAATTATCAACTCATTGATATCAAGTTATTAACATTATAATTTGTGTTCAGGAGAGCCATGTGGACCCGAGCCTCGCGGAGAAGCAGCGCATGCTCAAGAAGGCGCGCCTCGCGGACGCGCTCAACGACCAGCTGTCGCACCGGCCCGGCCCGCTCGAGCTCATCAAGAAGAACATCCTCCACACCGAGGAGGACATCGAGACCGCCGTCAAGTCCGGCACCCTCGCCTTCCGCGCCACCTCCGAGGGCGCCTCCGGCCGACCCGAACACCCCTCCTCCTACTGCGGACCCCCCGAAGAAATCTCCCCCTCCCCGTCTCCTCCTTGCCTCCTTTCCCCCGCTCCCTCCCCCGCCCCCGTCCAACACCCCGCCCCCGGCAAGGCCGACAAAAACCGCAAGAAGACCAAGCATAAGCAGCAGCAGCCTAAAGCGCGCTTCAAGTTCCACGAATACAAGGGCCCCCCGAACGCTCACAAGGCACCTTCGCCGCCGGACTCCACCGAGACCCCGTACGAGCTTCTGCTGCAACAACAACAGCTGCTCCTGCAGCTGATGCCGGCGTCCCCGGCGCCATCGTCGGCGTCCGTCGCCTCCGACTCCTCGGACGCGTACTCGGCGCCGCCGCCTCCGCCGCCGCCCCCCGTGCCGCTCCACGTCACCCTGCAGCATGTGCCCACGCGGTACGAGGACATGAAGGTGTCCGATCTTCGCGCGGAGTGCAAGCGTCGGAATTTGCGAGTCTCCGGCCCGAAACCGCAGCTCATCAGCCGACTGCGTCCGTTTCTGCTCGAAAAGGGGGAGGAACCTCCGCGCTCGCCGGCGTCCGTCGCGTCGGTCGCCTCCGTCGCGTCGCCCGAGTCCCGCTCGGAGCCGGAGCCGGCCGAGGACATCGTGCAGTCGCAGCGCAGACAGATAGAGGAGCTCGAGCGGAAACTGGAGGCGTCGCGGCAGCAGCTGGAGGCGGTGCGGCGCGAGGCGGCCGGCGCCGCCGCCAGCGACCAGAGTCGGCGCCTGCTGCAGGCGCACCTGTGCGTGTCGCAGCTGCGCGCGCAGCTGGACGCGCTGCAGCAGCCGGCCGCGCCGCCGCCGCCGCCCGCCGCGCCCGCCGCGCCGCCGCCGCCGCGCTACGTCATCGCCACCTCCGACGCCACCCCCGAGCGCCTCGTGCGCCTCTTCACCGTGGCGCAGCCCGCCGCCGCCGACGCGGACGACCCCGCCGCCGCCAAGACGGCCAACTACATCCTCAACGGGGTCAAAGTGGTCCCCATCGCGATATTACCCTCGCCGCACTACGAGCCGGAGCGGACCGCCGCGCCGCCGCCGCCGCCGCCTCCGCCGCCGATGCCGCTCCCGACGCTGCACGATCGCAACGAGGACATGGACGACGTCATCGAGCTTCTGGTCGAGAACGGCGAGCTTCCCCCCTCGGTGGTCGGCGCGGCCGAGAGCCGACCGATGCGGACGGAGTTTCTGACCGACGGCGCCGACGCGTTCTCGCCGGCCGAGGTCCTCGGGGACGGCCGCACGCGGGACTCGATCGCGGCGGACGAGCTGCAACGCGAGCTGAACGACATCCAGAACGAGATCATGAACCACGCCGACCTCCACGCGGTCAACGGCAACCGCTGCGACATAGACTCGACCGCCGCCGATATCGACCCGGAACTGAGCGTGGACTTGCTGTCGAACGACGACTTCCACCCCGACTTCAGCTCGGACCCGACGTCCGGCGACCACGACTTCTTCGGGCTCCTCTCCGGGGACGCGGACCCCGCGGACGACACGTCGCAGACCGCGATGGACATCGGCGAAGACCCGCCCGAGCGCATGGCGATGACGCCGCTCACCAACGGCGACATCCTCGACCACACGCGGACGGGCTTCGAGGACATGGACGACCTGTCGCTGCCCTCGTTCCAGGAGGACGCGATCCAGGAGCGGCCGTGCGAGTTCGACCTGAAGGAGTTCGGGATCGACATCGGGTCGAGCATGACCGTGGACGGGGACGCGTACGACTACATGGACACGGAGCTGATCCCGAACCTGTTCGGGCGCGGGCACGTGCCGCAGCGCGACCCGCTTCTGGGCGCCGTGCTGTCGCGGCCGGCGCCAAGGCCGGCGCGCAAGCACTACTCGTGGGACCGCATCGAGTACGACGCCACCTGACCCGCCCCGAGGCGCATCCAACTGTAACGGCAGACTCCGAGGATGCCTTATTCGGTTTAAATCCAACTTTATCTTTAAACAAAATTTACGCGCGTTCGTGTCGTTTAAAATGATCTCCGGTAGAATGTGTGAGTGACGTGGTGAAGTGGAAGTGACGCTAATTTTGTACGCGGCGCGACCCGCTGTCGCGAGTCCTTAGCGTCGGCTAGATTGAACGAGGAGGGTGATGTTTGAACACGTAGTGTCGGCATCGATAGAGTTAATTATGAACTTTGGTGTTTTGTACTTAACGGTTGAAGCGACTCGTTGTACCGCTAGTTGATAATCTAGTTTAATTATTCATTGTGTCGTTATCTGAGCGTCGCCGTCATCGCTCGACGCTCGTCCGTATCGAATCCATTATGTGTACTCTTACTAGTGTGTATAGGCATTGTCTACTTATGTATATATTGAAAGTATAATGTAATAATACTCAACATAGTTGTGGATTTCTGCATTCCGCCCGATGACTTAAAACATAAGGGAAATTTATCATTAGGGAAGATGTTTCTGTCGAGGCACCAACAGTCGATCTTCGAGACACCTGCTACGTACACATAATATTTATTTAAAATACAAATCGATGTTGTGTCAGTTATCAAAAATGCTTTATGATGTCTCTGTCGTATGTAAAGCTATTTCCCAAAACATTGTATGACATTCCAGTCTTGTTGAAGTGCAACTTAAGGAGCTCCTACACACTACTCTGTCGACGAATGTTAGAACCAAAATATTGAACAATAATAAAGTAATTTATCTGAAAATATTAGTGACAGTGAGTTGTTTGCGGCGAGTTTGAGAATTGCACGTTAACAAGCCATCGTCATGGGTGGGACCAGGTCGGGAACAAAGTTAGATACGAATCATTTAGTTAACGTACGGAGCCGGCTCCGCGCACTCAAACAATTATACAACAGGTCGCGGCACGAGTTATACGACATCACTTTCTTCCTTTAAAACTTCGCGTAATGCATATAATCCTTTTTAAGTCATACGGTCGGCAGCAAACTAACATCCTGCTTTTGCTGCTAAATGAATTGTTATTACATTTAATTTTATTAGGGAATGTAATTAGCATTGTCCTATTTGTTTTAAATAGAAGGATTCTTACGTAAACATTACATTCTTGAAAATATATCATTCCAATTTATTATTGTCTAAAGTGTAGGATAGGTGAACCATTATGAGTAAGTTGCTGTTTGATTGAACTGCAAAGGCGGTATATTGTACACTTCTTCAAAAACCCACGCCTGTTCGTGTAATTGTTTGGCTGCATTATTTATAATTATTTATTTCATCTCTTGAGGGTGTACCGTTTGTTTTGATCGGGTGTGTTCATTGCGATGTATGAGGTCATCACTAATTTATTTGTGTTATATTAACGATATAGTAACGTTATTAAATTAACCTTAGTGTAACCAGGAAATGAGCGAAAGGGAAACTATAGTTTTACGAAAGTAAATTGCCATTAACTGCATTTATTGTATATTTATCAGAATACCTATGTAACAACGAATGTGGCGATACTGCCTGCTTGTGCCAATCTGTTTAAAATAATTTTAGATACATCTTTCGCTTTGTGATATATATATGACAAGCATATATTATATATTTGTAAACACATTATATTAAATATTCTGGGCTTTTTCTGTGCATATAAATGTTTAATAAATATCGTATAAATATGGGTCTGAATTTATGAAAGTGGTGGTTATAAATGTGACAGTACTTTAAAACCTCGTTTTTAAAGTGCAGTCATATAAGGGTTGGTGCTAATAGAATGTAAGGTAACATTGATTTATATAGTATCATTTTTAGAATGTACGTATACAACCCATGTGTATGTAAATATACTTGTATGCGTTGCCTTGATAAATTTCAACGAGTAGAAATATTTATCACATGAAAAACTAAGTACTTTTGCCCGTGAAACCGATCAGTAGAGTGTAGCGACGCAACACAGTACAGCAGGCACATATATTACCGAGCTCCTGCTTGGTTTTAAGTAATCTGTAAACTTAAGTAATATTCCATTATCTAAGTAAAATTTAACAATATCCTTTAGATATAAATATTTATAAAAATCTATTTGCTCATTTATCTAAAATGTACCTACACTGTTTAGCCAAATATTGGAATCAACGTGCGTGGTAGACGTATATTTTCCATTTGTTGTTGTGTAATCAACTTCCACATTAACAAGCTTGTGTGTTTCATGGCTTTCATACTCACTCTTTTAAGAGTTAGTTTAAATGTATTTAACGAGATACTAAGTGAGATTAATGTTTTGATAAATAGTATTTATGTATCAGCATATTTGTTATTGTTGTAATTATTTTAGGAGAGTTTTAATATTTGTTTTTAACTAGATTATATTCCGAAGTGATAAATCAATCGTGCTGAATTTAACATGCGTATTTTAGCTCTCTGTAATGCGAGTATTTATAAAATAAGTATTGGCTTCAATCAAATATCGATCACATACAACAATAATGGTTTTGTATCTATCGTAAATATCTGTACTTATGATAGTTTTAAATCAGTAACCGCGTATTTAAATAATGTATACAAAAGTAGCCAATAATAAAGGTGAATGCGTATTTTCCCCGTGTATGGTTGGCAAAAGGGGTCTGTCGCTTTATGATTCCATTATTTGACCGAAGTTATGCAGAAAACGACCTAATTTAACGTGTTAAAATTTTATTTAAGTTAGATTGATAAAAAAATTAAGTTGGTCGCTATCTGCAAAACTATGGTAATTTTGTACTTGACAGACGGAATAATGGAAATATATGCCTTTATAACGTAATACTAAACCATAATATCGCATATCTTGGGCTATTCTATTTTTCGTTAACCCTACAATATTACATACTTTTGCAGTACTCTTCATAAAATCGAAAAGTGGGAAATGGTAGTATTATTATTTAAAAAAACATAGTAAATTAATTACTTTATGAGTTAAACAAGCTATTCGAAACCTCAAAATCCATAATTTTATAATTCATACGCAGTATTTTAACTATCTTAACGAAAAATAGAATGATCCTGGTTTATACATATGTATGGCTTTAGGTACCTTGAGTAAACCTGGCTGGGCTTTAAGCTCATTGGTTAAAATAAGATAATTAGAAAATATCAATAAATACGTTGTGATAACTAATAGAGTCGATTCTATAGTAATCAAAGTTTTATACCTTGCCCTGTATTTGAAGCCTTGTGTAAATATTCATCAAGCCTTTACTAGCTTAAGGAAAGAATGTTACAATAAAAGTTTTGACACAAATAACATTTTTTTATTTAAATTACTTGTAACAAATTTGTCCTTACTAGAACATAGTGTAAATATTTTGCTGTTTGTATTTGTTATTCTAACAAAGGAAACGGGGACAGCATTCTAAGCCAAGGCATTTTCTACTTATTCTATTGCATTAGTAAGTACGAGTATAATATGACAAACGAAGTTTTCAGTGGAAAAGGCGTGAATTTCGAAAAAAAAGAGGCCGCGATTGTTTAATAGCTCATCGAAAATTGGAATTTCGCGCAATTTATTACTAGCAAGCTTGTTTGACAGATAAGCACATAAAATCAAAAAATGACATTGCACGTCCTTTTTTTTCCCGACGAAAATTTACAATGTTTAGCTGCTCCCCACTCGTGATCGAATCGCTGTTTAAAGCCGAGAACGCAAGTGTGACGGTTTCGCGAGAGTACAACGTAATAATACTTAATCGATTTTGAGTCTCGATTCATCGATTATGTTTCCACAGTCGCAGTTCGCGCCCTTCACGACGATTTTTCAATCTAGTTCACGGCAAAATAAGTACCGAAGCGTCAGCTGATCGGATTTGTTTTGCGGTACGAGCTCTAACTGGTTATTTCCTTGATTATATTTTTCGATTTTCAGAAAAAATATACAGGAAACAAATTAATCTTAATGGTGGTAATAATATAAAAAATATGTGAAATTAACTTGTCAACAGTTTATAACATGCCATAATGTTGAGTCTTACTAGTTCGCGCTTCGCATCTCCTTTGACGCAGCCCAAAATATCAACAAAAAGCTGAGAACTAGGCGCGAAGGATGCGAAATTGAGTCACACTCGCGTTAACGGCTTAGCGCCGCGATTTCAACGCCCTCTATCACCAAAATGTTTTTTTGAGTTTCATTGATCGTTCTGTTTTACTATTTGATTGTTATATCTGTGGTCGTTTTCTGACATTTGAAAAAATGGCAGTTCTCTTTGCGATTTTAGCAAAAATATAGCAGTCGGCAAACTTTCTGCACTCTGATTCTTTTTATTATTTTGTAGAGTGCTACAGTTACAGTGTATTAAACTGATGGAACAGTTTTGTACCTTCCGTTTGTGGCCGTTTACGACAAAGTAATTCAAGTACTTTTACATTTATTACTGTAGATAGTCTCCTCTGTAAGCGTATTTTTCCAAACAAGTTATGATATTAGGCGAAACCCTGTTGTTTTCTTTGTCTTTGATCGATAGTGGAGCAATATTATTTCTTTTAGTTTATTTTATTATTACTCTATCTGACTTAGAATGTGACTATTTAAACGCTCAGGAATGTTGTGATAAATTGAACTATTGGCTTTTACCAAAATTCATAGGGCATTCGTTTATGACCTTTCTTTTACTGTTGCATGGGCAGCTTCTATTGTTCCTGCTAAATCTGCCTATGCTTATATGGTTAACTTACGAATACTTTACTATACCACAAGGTAATCTCGGAGCATACGATCCAGCCGAAATCCACAATCGTGGACAACTGAAGAAGCACTTACGTGATGTGATGATCTATGTCGGGTATTACTTGATATTTTTCTTCATTTATCTATATTGCTTCATACTAGCTATTCTGAAAGGCGATCCACTGAATCGCCACGCTGATGACGAAATTGTGACAGAGCTATAGCATCAGCCATGGCAGACACTCTCGAATCTGGGAGCGAGAGCGCCAGAGAGGCTGGCGAGGCAGCGCACCCTCATGGGATTGTAAAATGTGTAAAACTACCACTGCCAGATAATATTTTGGCTTATCTGGAAAAAAGGGAATTAGTTAGAGATGACCAGATCATACCTTGTCATAGTTTGGCAGAAAAAGTTACTTCTAATTATATTATAGCTAAAGAGATTATTAGCAACTTGTGCTGGCAAGAGAAAATGCTGGCTAAGCTTGTGTGTAGCACTTGGCTGTCAGCGGTACACACATTGGAACGAGAACAACTGAGTCCCGCAGATTTTGTAATGGACTTGCATTCTTGCTGCTCTTCAAGAGTTGGGATAGAGTATAAGAAGTCAGCCAACTTTGCTACAGAGCCTTTGGCAGTGCTCACCTTTGCCAACACAGCTGGATTTAATATAACTTGCAAATGTAAAGTTATTTGTCCCTTTCCTTGTACGCCACCCTGCGAGAAGGAGCATTGCTGTAAGTGTTTATGCTGTTTGTCAATAGTAAAAAAATGTAAGGTCAGTGTGGGTAATTCCGGCATATTGTCAGCCTCTGTAGCCTAGTTGGTAGTGACCCTGCCTACGAAGCTGGAGGTTCCGGGTTCGAATCCCGGCGAGGGCATTCTTTGTGTATTTATTTATCACAAATGTTTGTTCCTTGGTCATGGCTGTGTAAGTATCTAAGTATCTATACGTATCTATCTATTATATATATCGTCGCCTGGTACCCACAACACAAGCCTTATTTGAGCTTACCGTGGGACTAGGTTGATTTGTGTAAGATGTCCCAAGATATTTATTATTATTTTATATTTTATTTGTAGGGAAAGCCTGTCATATGCGTCTTATATTGTTGAGTTTGGGGTGAAAATCAGTTGGTAGACGGACTTTCCTGATAGACAATATTACCCACATTGACCTTATACAATATAGCTGACTTTTATTAGTATTTCTCGCAGTTTGCAGTAGTATATTTTTACATTTACTAATAAATATTAATAATTTTAACTAAAAGTGTTTAAGTCAAGGTTTAAGGTTGGTGATAAAAACCAAGATTGTGTTATAAAAGTGTGTTATTATGAAATAAAGCAAGTTTTTAGGTTTGCTTACATTTTTTTTTGTTTTCTACTGACAAACAGTATAATATACTGTTTTGTTATAAAATGTTATTGTGAAATATTTGTCAAATTCTCTTAAGTAGTACACTTTGCTTATTTCGATTTTGTGTTTTCAGTGCTGGACTTAGTGCATAGATATGTGAGTGCTCCAAAAGATTACATGCTGACAGTAAGAGCTCACTACCTTTCATATATGCCACTTCCGCAGTCTATAACCTATGAACACGCCATCACTCGCCACATGTTTATTCGCTCAAATCCCTTTATAGGAGGAGTGTATATCCCAAAGCTACCTGATGTTGATTACCATGTTATAAACATAAAGTCTAAAGGGGATATGCAACATGACTTTTACAGAGAAATTGACAGGTTATCAGAAACAAGAATCTTCAAGGGTGTCATTGTATATGTGACTGAGAAATATCTGTTACACTCAGTTCAGGACATTGTCTTCTTAAATTACTTAAAGGAAATGTAAGTTATTATGACTCTATTCTGACTAAATATTTTATACTTGTAGAATTCTTATAAGAAAGTTTTTGAACCATATGTGAGCATTATTAGTAAAACATTCCACATTGTTACTTACAATACAATAAGGATGCTGAGATAATTCATATAAAGTTAATAATAAGATAGTTCATGTAGAGATACAAGCTAATTTCCTGCTTATGGTTAGTGAAGTTACATTGTGGGTTGTAAAAATGCTTACATTTTATTTTGAAAGATAATAATTTTACAACGAAATATGTTTCTCATCTTAAACATTCAACTTAATTTAATTCTAATGTATGATTTTGTATTTCAGACAACCTGATATCCCATATGCTTTGGGCGGCTGCATAGTTGAGGATACTATGTTTGAACAGAGTGATCTAAATCACATTGTGGAACAAGTTAATGAGCGTAAAGACTTCATCACAGAGAATCTTATCTCAATGGGGCTATTTTCAGTACCAAAGGGGGATGACAATAAGGAGAAGGCTGACAGATACAACTTTGAAATGTATTCTCTCATCATTGACACTTCAGACTGGGCAAAATCAAGAATAAGCCGTGCAATTACTGAGGTGAGTATGTTGATAATAAATAAATGTAAATATCTTGGGACATTTTACACAAATGGACCTAGTCCCAGTAAGCTCAATTAAGGCTTGTGATGTGGGTACTAGGCGACGATATATATAATAGATAGATACAATCATATAGATACTTAAATACATAGACAGCCATGACGAAAGAACATAAGTTTGTGATGGAAAAGATTGTGTATTTATACACAAATAATGCCCTCGCCGGGATTCGAACCCGGAACCTCCAGCTTCGTAGGCAGGGTTGATAGCTAGCCAGCTGCTTTGAAACATATTGTTAGTAATAAGTTAAAAAACGTCAGATTCATTGTTTATTTATAACTAGCGACCCGCCCCGGCTTCGCACGGGCTACATAAAAACCATCCTCTTACTCTACCTATTAAAAAAAAGTCTCATCAAAATCCGTTGCGTAGTTTTAAAGATTTAAGCGTACAAAGGGACATAGGGATAGAAAAAGTGACTTTATTTTATACTATGTAGTGATATACATTACTATGCATTTCTCCTAGGAATTATTATTATAAATAAAATTTTAGGCAAACTGAATGTTCATCTATTCAGAGAGTCATTTGGAAGTTTTAAGAGACATAACATAAATGTTATAAAATAGAAACAATAAAAATATTTTAGGATTAACACGTTTATTTAATGCAATATTAATAATATCTGTATGACAGTTTGCAGCGCAGGTGCCAAGATTCGAGCACAGTGTGGCGATCAAATTGTCCTGCCTTGGTCGCGATCAGAAGCACGAGGTCGAACAGGACTATTTCCGAGCGTCATTTCCACAAACCCGCATCGCCGGTTGCTATGGTAACGGCGAACTCGGCATCAACCATCCACCGAGACAACCAGAGAAACCTCCAAGCACGAAACGTTTCCGACAAGATTCAGGCCCCCACTTTGGAATTATGTACTCATATTCCACAGTTTTCTTATACATTGGCTGGGGGAAAAGCTCGGCTCCGGCAGAACCGACGCCAGGCACTCAAAAGACACGCGGCAAGGTCCAAGCTCGATTTAGAACGAATTAGAAGACCAATTTCCCAAATGGTTTCAGTGTGATTTAATATAGCTCTCGCAAACGCTTTCTGTGTGACAGCACTTTACTGATTACATATTGTGTTTAAGGTACCTAAGCATTTTTTTAATAGTAGGCAGCATTTTTTAAGAATAGGGTGAAATAATAAAATGGATAAAACAGCTGTGTATGAAATATGATCACCAAACAAGGCTTTGATATATTGGTCACTAACAGATTGCCTTTACTGATTGATTTTTACTTTTCATTCTACAATATGTATTGTATTGTAGTAAATGACTCAATACATAATATTTACTTGTAGTTTAAGGCCATCACATAATATAATGTACCTTATTGATGTTGTTAAGCAGGTAACTAAGTAATAACAAAGATTGAGTGTAATGGACTTATTAATAGACTTCTCCCTAGATATTGACTACGTATTTATGCACCATATTTTAAGAATAAGGTAATTATATCGATTTTTAATTATTTTATTCCAGAATTATGTGGTATCATTGGGTTACGAGTAATTTGAAGTTATATACCGTAGATGCTACAGCAAATGTTGCATTAATGTTATGACAAAATAATGACCATAAATAAAACTAGTTTTTAGTGTCACTTCAAGATCTCAGAGGTTCGTAATTTTACACATATTTCTGGAATAAAAAGGAAGCAGAAAGAAAGAATGCGTTTCGTAACTTAAGCCTAACTCTAAATAAAGAAACCGAATCGGATTTATTCGAGTTTGAAGTTACGCGACACAAAACTTACATCTACTCGCCGTTAGTAGAAGTTGCGAATAATGTAAATAAACCTTGTAGGTATTCAAAATGTGTTGAATTTCCAACTAAATCCATGAGTTATTTAATCAACTCTAACCATTATATAAAACCTTTAAGACACTAAAATATCCTACATTATGGATATTAATTTGAACGGTTTGCTTACATTTTTCGCAATATCTATTAACGGCGAGTTTACTTAAATAGGTATTGCTGTTCTTGCTATAATCGAGTAATGTTATAATGTTTTCATTCATTCATTCAGCAATTATTGCGACATATTTACAATTCCTCTATGACTTGAAAGTTGCCAATCAATGCCAACAATAATATGTCGAATTCCTGTTGTTGCTAACCCGCTATCCAATGTTACAGGGTTCTATGTTACAATTTCGGGGTAAGGTAAAGTGGGGTAAGATGGAACGGTTTTTTAATGGGGTGAGACAAAAAGCTACCAGCAGACGCTGTGCCAGAAGGACGAGTTTTTGTCTTACCCCATTAACCTTTTGTACGCCAACGACTGATTTATAAGTTCTGGTTCACAGAGCAATATTAACCCACACGCACGTGCATAAAGTTCACATTCAATTTTGAAATTTTACTGATGTGGCGTCTGAGTGACAGCTTTTGTATTTGACGTGGCGTCGAAAAGCTTAAAAAACCGTTTCATCTTACCCCACCTTACCATAATTAAATTTGGACTAAGTGTCAGTGTGACAGTGTTCAAATTTCAAGTTAATAAAAGAGAAATTTAGAACCTTGTAACATTGGGACAGCGAACTGTCACGGGAGGTCATACCTTACATTCTTGTACCATGACAGTAACTTCGACTAAGAACTGTAGATGCCTTGTACCTAATTTACAGAAATATTTAACACTATTGCAACTAAAATATTACATAATGCGTGTCTAGTATTCCTCTCTCTATTATAGACAATCTATAAATTTGTCTTATAGTTACCATACTAAACTGTTACAAGATAAGGTTAGATCTAATCGACACAGGTTTAATATTTATGATGGTAGATATAAGTAAAGATAGGAATAATAAGATCTTTCTTCGATCGTGTAGTCTGGCAAGCGAAAACAATAGTTAAAAAAAATTAGGCATCACGAACTGGGGCCCATTTCTCGAAAGCTTGTAATTTGTTATACAAGCGGAAGTCCTTATCTAATTAATAGTGTCAAAAAGAGACTTCCACTTTTATTACAAGTTACAGGCTTTTGAGAAATGGGCCCTTGGCCGCTTATAGAACATTTGAATGTAACGTCTTTATCTATTGACTTGGTTTGCCAGACTATAGCAGTGTAGGTATTTTTTTTATCATGAGCTGTAGGGATGAAGCCGTATAATAAAACGAGACGGGGATATAGAAAAATAATATACCATGAATTTTTTCTTATTATTATATGAAGTATTTCATTTTGATTTTGGCTGGACATAGATATGTCCGAAAATGTTGACAAATTGGTAGATGTTGAATGCTTTGGATATTGTCGGAGTTATAGTGACATCTTTTAAAATCATATTCACACGAATGACATTGTCTGACTAATTTTAAGTGACAATTAGTTATATTATTGACCGAAAATGAATAGACATTAACATTATACATCTTACAATGTAGTGGAAAGTGTATGCATTCTATGGCTATGTGTAATAAATAAATAATAAATCAATTTAAGGAAATCAAGTATTTCAGTTAGTAGCATCGCCAACACGGTTAAATGACTATTCGTGTACGTTATGCTGATTGTAACAAGGGTCGCATCGCAACTGCTCACGTAAAGGTGCATTCAGACCAAAAGAGCATTCACTATTCTATCCCCCACTCTACGAAATCAACGAATAACGTTTTGTGTAACGATCGGATTTCGCAGAGTAGGGGGTTAGAATAGCGAATGCTCGTTTGGTCTGAATACTCTGAATACACCATTTAACCCTTTGACCATTTGATAACTATATATCAATGTATCCAATTCTGGGCCTTCCGTGATTCTAAAATTGATTAGGACACTGTAATTAAACGACGTAACTTCACGCTTCATTCAGTTTAAAACCTACTTTGACGTTAAAAAAGTAATGGATAAACGAAATAAAATAAAATAAATGGACAGTTTTGTATGTTTCCATTGACATTCCGAGGTTAATAGGAAATTATACGGCTGTGGTTCACTGGGCCAATGGCCCGATTCCCTCACGCACTTCTCACGGATTCTATTACAGTTAGTTATTGATACCTCTACTACTGATCATGTTAGCTAAGGTCAGAAAAAAATCTACTGCTTTGTAATATTAAATCGACCTTTCAATCTAATATTACAAAGCAGTAGAGTATCTGGTGGTAAATATTGGGAATATTTTTCTCACTTTTTCCCACTAAAATATTTAGTTGTAACTAAATACTGGGTAAAAGAAATCCCATTACTTGTACTTCCCGTTTTTTCCCGCTGTTGGGAAAAGTGGACAAAAATTCCTGGGTGGAAATAGGTGGGAATAACCCGATTGAAATTATGTTTCCATACATATTCGGACGGACAATTTACATAAAGGGTGAAATTTAAATCGTGAATCGTAATAATAAATATGTTTTTCTAACTCTATGAATAACTAGTCATGTTTTTTTTTGGTGGCCTTTTTTTAATTTTTAAGGTGATTCTAAGAAATTAATAACGATTATTTAAGCTATTTAAAACGTCAAATGTAATTAAAATTATTTAATTTTTAACAAAATGACAAAATTGGCGTTATTAATTTGTCTCAATAATCCGTTTTGATAATCTAAAGCCAAAAAATACAAAAACCCAAGCCCCAAAAATACAAAAAAAATAACATGTCCATTTTTAAGTAACTTGTGGGGCATTTAATTGTTAGTTGATTATAGAGCTAGAAAAACATATTACGATTCACGATTTAAATTTCATCCTGTATAAGTAATAAGATCTTTTGGGTTAGGGAGCGAATTCATTTCTATGTTATTACAGTTAGGTAGGTATTACGTCGACGAAAGTCGTGAGATAGTCTATACAATATTTATTTCTGAAATGGATACCGAACTCGTAAGTTATAAGCCAAATTAAAAAACAATAATATACCTACAACGCGGCTAGTTGAATTTGTATTTATTGTAAGATACCTACATTCATTTTAAGGTCACCAACCAAATGATTCCAGCGACGTTTCTTCAGGGTTTATGTTATGGGAAGACCAAGTCCTCATATTATACTTTAGGTAGGTCCTGCCTGAGAAAGTCCTCTTTCACGTCACAATATTTTTTTCTAAGTTTTAATCTAAGTGTTCCAGTTACATCGGTGAGCATTGCTGTAGCTATGATTGCAGTCTTAATAATGTGACTTTCTTGCATTATAAGCAATTATTATATGGCGTGGAGAGGAAAGAGAAATCCTGCAGTGTTGACAGTCACGGTCATGTAATATATCGTCACGGACACTTTCAATACCTAATGGTCATCGTATGATAGTTCTTTCACCCGTGTAAGATTACGCTAATATTATAAACTAGTGAACAAAGCTATTGGTTTTTTTAGAAGCTATGAATGGTTTTACTTCAGACTAATACCTATTAGACCGTCGCTTTTTAAGATTAGAGACTCGCCACGCATTATTTTAGAATTTGTTTTTATTAGAAACAACGAACTTGGTTGTGTAGACTGTGTATGTGTCCGAGCCCTGCGGCCCTACCTCGAAAAACAAAATTCGTGAATTTCGAGGATTTGTGTCTCACTATAATGACGCCTTCATTTGAGTGACAGAGAAAAATCCTCAAAATTTACGAATTTCGTTTTTCGCGGTAGTAGGCCTGGGAGGGCTACCACGATCTACTAATGCGATTCAGTTTAGGATCTAAGAGATACGGATTATTCAGAAATCGCTACGTATGAGTTCCATACAATAGCTGACAAGCAGAACCTAAACTGGATCGCAGTAGAGATCATGGTAAGGTAACCCCCCCTGGCTGTTTCTAAAAATCCGGCTAAGAGAGTAGACGTACCTATGGCGAAACTATAATGGTTCCTAGTATACTACGGAACCCTAAAAAGCTTCGAATGGCAAAAGGTTTTCTACATTGATTGCGAGTGTCAGAGATACCTAATTGTTAGATATTCTAGATTTGCGGTTTTAGCATTCTTATACGTATTTTAAAGAGACTAAGAGTCAGGCATTTGTTTTGCAACAGTCAATTTTCAACTGTCGGTTCTTAGAACTTAGATTAAAATGGTGCCTGTCGGCTATAAAAGTACCTAACATTAGTTCCATCATTCTACTAAGTACTGTACTGTACTGAACTTAATACCTATGGGCAGCGAATGGGCCTTTCGATCCTTCCAGCTATTTACTTAGGTACCTTACCTATCTGCCTATAAAGTAAAAAAAAAGTCCGCCAGCGTAACACTAACGTCCAAAACGTCAAGATAACGATTAAGTCTCGATTCAGTCAGAGATTATTTAGTTTAAGTAGATATATCAGCACCATACATTAAAATGCATCCACCTGAAATGTCGTCACTACTAGACGGCGCCACGGTTGTTCGTGAGCATGGCATACAGATGGCTCTGAAACAGTATATACACTACCTTTGTTGTTCGTCCATTGGCACAGATGGCTCTGAAACAGTATACACTACCTTGCCACGAACGAAACGCATGATCACTTGCAACACATAGCATATTTTGCCGTACCACGATATAGAGAGGTTGGTAATGTGGTTCATGCGTTCGGCTGTGAAGCAGTGGTACCAGGTTCAAATCCTAACTATACGCGCTGAAAATGTTCTTTTATTTCTTTTTTTTCAAACTTTGTTTTTTTTTTTGTTGCGCATAATCTTTGATTTTGTAAAAACAGTGTTTTACAAGGTGCAAACGGGCGGGTTTTTATTTTGTTGTCGTTTTATAAAATTTTGCATATATGGACTTTTATACATTTTTTCTAATCAGAATCACGAGCTCTTTCGTTTCGTTTTATAGTTATACAAAGTGATCATAGATTCGATAGATACATACGTATACATACAGGGTGTTACATACATAATTATACAGGGTGAAAATGAGTATACAGACGAACTTGAAGCGTGAAGAGTGTACCTAGTTATTCCTGACAGAGTTGGGTTATACTCGTTTCTGACTAATTCGCATACGTTGAATACAATTTTCGGATCCATTATGAGATCCAAGATGGCAGCAACTTATTTTTGCAATTTTCATCATTATACTCGTTTCTGACTAATTCGCATACGTTGAATACAATTTTCGGGTCCATTATGAGATCCAAGATGGCGGCAACTTATTTTTGCAATTTTCATCATTATACTCGTTTCTGACTAATTCGCATACGTGGAATACGATTTCCTGGTCCATTCTAAAATCCAAGATGGCGGGAACTTTTTTTTTGCAATTTTCATCATTATACTCGTTTCCGACTAATTCGCATACGTGGAATACGATTTCCGGGTCCATTCTAAAATCCAAGATGGCGGGAACTTTTTATTTTGCAATTTTCATCATTATACTCGTTTCCGACTAATTCGCATACGTGGAATACGATTTCCGGGTCCATTCTAAAATTCAAGATGGCGGGAACTTTTTTTTTGCAATTTTCATCATTATACTCGTTTCCGACTAATTCGCATACGTGGAATACGATTTCCGAGTCCATTCTAAAATCCAAGATGGCGGGACCTTTTTTTTTTGCAATTTTCATCATTATACTCGTTTCTGACTAATTCGCATACGTGCAATACGATTTCCGAGTCCATTCTAAAATCCAAGATGGCGGGACCTTTTTTTTTGCGATTTTCATCATTATACTCGTTTCTGACTAATTCGCATACGTGGAATATCTTTATGGGTTCCATTCTAAGATCCAAGATGCCGGGAACTTTTTTTTTGCAATTTTCATCATTATACTCGTTTCCGACGAATTCGCATAAGTGGAATACGATTTCCGAGACCATTCTAAAATCCAAGATGGCGGGAACTTTTTTTTGCAATTTTCATCATTATACTCGTTTCTTACTAATTCGCATACGTGGAATATCATTTTTGGGTCCATTCTAAGATCCAAGATGGCGGTAACTTTTTTTTTTGCAATTTTCATCATTATACTCGTTTCTGACTAATTCGCATA